>CALNXK010000026.1:3530000-3560000 GCA_942486035.1 Porites lobata
AAATAAAAAATAAAAAAAAAAATAAAAAAAAATCATCATTTTTTAAGACAACACATAAGAAACTTTAAAAATCCAAGTCTAAGGCTTAGATTTAAAAGAAGAAAGAGAATTACAAGATCTAAGCTCGAATGGAAGTACATTCCAAACAGAGGATGCAGCAATAGTAGAAGACAGGCCACCATAAGTGTTAAGATTAAATTTTGCTGTAGAAAGTAACAATAACTGTTATTGATTAGAGGATCTAAGAAGTCTACCAGGTGTATAAGGCTTGATAAGATCAGTGATATAGTTATGACGATCATCATGATGATAATGATGATGATGCTTGGTGCATGAAACTCTGAGTTACAACTTAATTTTCTTCATTTTGCATTTGTATTATAGTTTACATGTATATTAAAGTTTTACATAGCCAGGCCAAAAACAAACAATGCTGTATGTCAGAACTAGAAAAAAGTCTGTCCATTCATCCATGACAAGTACATTTTCCTGCCAGGAAAGTAACTCATTATGCTTACTTGTAGAGAGTCGGAAAGAGGTGTGCTGTGCATGGTTCCCGGGAACTAAAACAGCCTGTTCATGAATCACGCACAATTCAGTGATTGATCTTATTTTTCTCCCATATTGCTATGTCTGCAAACACAATCCCTCTGTCATATTCATCAACATAGGCACTTTCAAGAAGTCTGCACATCTAGAACTGGTAGTGCACAAGCATGGCATTATGTTGATCTTTGTTGACTTAAGTTCCTCAAAAGTTTAGGTTGAATATTTCCCAAACGTTAGCCAGTTATAGACCATGTTCATGACTCTTCAGAACTAAATTAGTTGTTTCACAAATCACAGGATTACTTTCGTTTGCAGATCACCGGAAATACATTACTTTGTTTACAATCCACAGTGATTAAAAATAGGCATTCATGGTTCATGGAAAACCCCCTTTCAGACCCTCCTAGCACAAATGTGCTAAAGTCCAGGCAGACAGCTGCTGAAATAATAATGGTAATGGCTTGTATTTCAGCCCAAGAGTACCGGTAGCTCACTTCAATAATATATTTGAATGTAAAACTTTTCTCAGCTAAACCATTTTGCTTTAACATTAACAACAACGTTGTAAACCAATTTTGAGAGAAAAAAAAGCACTTGAAACTATTTTAAAGACAACTGTTAAAATAAACAGATGCAGCTTCCTAAAAATGTTGGTATGTTTCTACCTTCAATAACACACATTTGACCTCTACCCTTAATTTGAGGGGTTGGGAATTTGTTCTCTTTTGACCAAATATGATGTCACTGGGGCAGGGAATTGGACCCAAAAAAATGCTTCAAGTTCTAATGCCCGGTCTCCCCACCTCCCTCCAGATTAACATTGATAGGTACTTAAATTGAATATTGATAATAATCTAACAAATCTCCTGTACACTATTGGAACGAGAGTAACTGCTAACTTCAACCATCATTTTGTTGCATGTTGCTTTTAAATTATTAACAAAGTGTAAACACACCAAGGAACAAGCTAGAAAATAACAAAACTATTACTGTATGATATGAACTTAACCTTATGACAGAATCCAAAAGGGAATTGAGTAATTTTAATTTTCAGTGGACAAAACCCTTGTACCAGAGTTATTTAAAGTATATTGCATTCTTTTATACATTTTGCAAGGACTTAAGATGTAATAATTATTGTTAGTCATCTGTAATACCACCAAAGAATTTTACCGGTGTTTTCACAATTCTTGTGAAATTTGACATTCATTTTCTTGGACTCCCACGCGAAATATTCTTTGGTGTTATTACAGATGACAAATTACTAACCCTTGAAAAATGTAAAAATGAATGCAATATTCTTTAAATTATTCTGGTACAAGGTTTTTGTCCTCCGAGAATTACAATTACTCGATTTCCTGGTGGATTCCGTCTTAATATCTACATATTTTTTGACTTGGTATACAACTTTCTACCAATCAACTGACCAAATAAAGGGCGGGAGTTTTTCTTATTACATGCCCAACTTGAGCTATCCAAAACTGGTAAAATCAGACCAAGCCAAGGGCTGCGTTTTAGTTTCCATCTTAAAGAAATCAACGCGAGCCACATTTATGCAAATAAGATGTTAATTTCAAAGCACTTGATTTTAGTAAACCAACCTTCTTTTACTTCCGACGTCGCTGCAGTTTCCTGGCTAGTTTCCATCGGTTCCTCGACTTTCGCTTCATCTTCCCTTTTCTCCGATTCTTTGTCTTCTGACGGTGTTGGTTCAGGAGCTTGGACAGTTTCCTGAGCTTCCTCAGACGGTTTCTCTTCGACCGGAGCTGGGACGTCGACAACCTCGGTGCTTTCCGAAGCAGTTTCATTGTCTTGCGTTAGTTCAGTTTCTAGTTTCGGCACCTCTTCTTGGACATCGAGCTGACTTTCTTGTGATGCAGTTTCTTCTTTTGCTTCTGCAACTTCTTCTTGCGATGTTTCGGCAGTTTCTTCCATAGGTTCCTCGCCATTAGCTTTTTCATCATCGACATTGGAAATCGCTTCCAGTAATCGCTCTACAAGAACAGGTTTATTTCCCTTCGAATCAAGGCCTCGACTTTGAAGCTCTGCTCTCAGTTCTGCAACTTTGAGCTTTTTAACAGCCGCTTCGTCGAGTTCACTCATGTTTCAAGCTGATCAAAACAGAAAATGGACTGAAAATTCGAAGTAAAAAGTGCAGAATACCCTTTCCTTGGCACGTGTAAACGAAGGTCGAAGCGGTAGCGACCAACGTTTACCCCCAGCAGATCACCCAGAAGGCAACGCGGGATGGCTTTGCGCATGCGGCGAATAGTTTGAGTAATTTTACTCAATACTGCGGTGGGCTGGGTACGAATCTGCTGAAGCAGACAAAAAAAAATGGTTTGTTTTGACGGAAAAAAAATGATATGGGGAAGGCGGTCGGGAAAACTAGAGAAACAACTTAGAACTGTTATTAGTAGGTGAAGAGAAGAGGCCTCACTCCTGGATTTTGGTTGTTCAATGAGCTTGGTTCCGATCCTGCGTGTTTGTAAGGCTGGTTAGGATGTAGACATTCACCATTGACATTGCTGATATAGAAACGGGAGAGGCTTGATTTATATATTACTATCAATTAGAAGAATTGAGGCCCTATTAGGACCTATTGGGATAAAATTTCGTTTGTACCCGAGCGGATCAAATTACCGAAAATTACGAGTGCCATTGGATGACGTCATTATAGAGCTGATATAAGCACACTCCATCGGCCGAGAATCGCCAGTTTGCAGTGACATTCACTGGGTACTTGCCTTACGCTACTCCACTGTTGTCGAAAGAAAAGTTGCTAAAACTTTCCCGAAATTGGTTGTTTATATCAAAGCAAAGGGAAATTTCAAGAAGTGTTTAAGAGAAAGAGGGTAACCGCAAGTCAGCCTCCGATGATTTATTTGTAATCAACGACACAAAGTGTTGTTTAAAGCACAGGTAGCCCACGCTCTGTGCTACAGGCCACAGGACAGTTCCAGATGCAGGAAATACTGAATAACTGAGTCAATGAAACTTACTCTGCAGTTAGTCAAACAAAGTTTCATGATAATTTGGTCAAATTCGTGCTCCACACAATATAATACACAAGCTGGAGGCACGAGATGGCATCTCGGCCGCCACGCAAGCTCTCTTTCAAACACAACGTTTTCCACGAAATTCAAATTCCAACAGTAAAATAAACATGCTAGGATCGTACAAATAGGATAATATCAGATATAGAAACCGATGAAGCTTTTCCAGCTAGAGAAGTGAATCCAGCAGACTTTGACAAACTCGAAGGATGTAATCCAAAAAGGCCGAAATCGACGCGCCGCAGTGGCTGAGCCAGATCAAAGCGCGGCCAGGCAAATGAGGCCCGGGCGCTTTACAATAAATCAAATCCATCCCGGGTGTCCTGGGGCGACCTTTCTAGGGACCGATAAACAGCTTGCTCAAAGTTAACCTACCCTGTTGGAAATACATTTGCTCGAGGGCTATTGTTCACTTGAGCCAATCTCAGTCGATAGAGCGCTTGTCTAGAAGGTGGACTAGTGGGTACATCATTTCTGTGGCCAGGCCTTTTAAGTTAATCTTTTAGACAGGGACGAAATTCGAAGATCATTTGATAAGGGGGCTAAGTACTAGTACAAAATTCCGTTTATTTACACTTACCATAAATTATTCAACAAAGCCTGGGCACAGATGTTTAGTCTTTCATCTGGGGACATGTTTGGTTGCAATTTCTTTGATTCACTGCTATTATGAACTGGTGCCATTTCTAATTTAAGTCCCTTTTTTCTCGCAAAATGGCCGATAAAATAAAAGTCACGTGACCTAACGGAATCGCATAAACTTTTGACAGTCATTATTTTACTCAAGTTTTGCCGCTATAGGCCTTAATGCTCGAAATATAGACCACCGGCTCAACTTTTGAGGAAAAAAAGACCCATGCCTTAATTTCCTTGAGCTGACTTGATATATATACATATATTGTGGTTCAACTTTATCATTTGGTTTAAATTTTATTTTCTTTTGTTTCAAACTCGTTATCATGCATTGCCAAACCCAAAAAGAAAAAAAAAATTAAACCAAGGATAAAAATTGAGCCAGAACGTATATATTGCCATAGTGTGCGCGAAAGTTCTGCTGATCACGGCAGAAAATGTGCAACCACTGTTCGCCTCTTGATGCAGACGCGGTTTTTATGCGCGTGAAAATCATCACACTTAGGCAAAAGCAGATCTTAGCAAAAGATCGGATAATGGCACCGGAAATGAAAATAGATTATACAATCATATATATCCACGTAGAACTAGAAATGTATTGCTAGCCCCCAAAATAATGTTGCTGCTCTTTCTAAGACTACTTTGTCTAGTCATCAGGGTGTGTGCAAAATACTTTTGTATTAAGAGCACTGTGAAGTTCTTATTAGCAAATCTGATGGTGGGCAGAAGGCATTCGCGTACGACTCTGACGTTTAGATTGGTGTAAACATAGATTCAGACATCTAAAGTTTCATGTTTTAATTCCACAGCTATATTCAAAAAGCAGGTGACAGAAACAAAGGTACACTGCAAAACAATCGTTTTTTCTCAAAATAAGTAAAGAAATCGGTAAAGCGTGGCGTAAGAGTCGCGCGCGGTTGAGCGAAACAAAAAAACAAGCGTCTCTCCCCAGTCTCGCTCTCTGTTTTCAGCCTCGTTCCAGACCTTTTGTTTGACTGCTCGCGCGTACTTGAATAAGCAAAAATATGGACTGTTTTGCCGTCTAAAGCAAAGGCTGAGAATGATCCCTTTGTTATCGCCATCGAAGATATTGACAATAAACTAGGCTGAAGCAAAATATGCGCCCAATCTGATTAAAAAGACGTGCCAGAGACTACAGATGAGGTATATGCTAAGAGATGACATTGCGCGTCGCTAGGTCTACGCTTTAAATACTAAGGTGTGAGTTATCTATTTCGATTCCTACTTTATTTCTTGCACCTCCGATCTTCGCATTCCCCTTTGTCTGCTCATATGCCGTTCTTCTTCTAATGTTTCTCTTATATTGGTTTTCCTTTTTTTCCTCTCCGCCTCCTGTTTTCTTGTGCCCTCATAATCAGCCTTGCATCCACTGCCGGGGGCTGGTTTATGGGGGCAGTATGGTTAAAAGCAATATTTTTCGTTGATTTCCACCCTTTTTCTTAAACATCTAGCCAAGATTTCATTCAATCAAAAAAGGACTCAATTAAAATACCGTCGGGTTTTTAAAAATTAAAATATGAAGTGGACAATTAGTAGACAATTACCAGATAGTCCAACACCACAACAAGATGCCAGTGATACCATTGGCGGTTTATTTGTATTCTCCCTCATATATTTCTTTCCCAAATCAACATCATTTCCCCCAAATTTTAACCAGACCCCGCCTTAAGTATACTGTCGAATGACGTAAAAAATGGCTCAGTTTCAATACGTTTTATGTAGCTTTTTAATCGGTTTAGAACAGAAAGGAAAAGAAAGTGAAATTATATAGTAATCTTTTTGGCAAATGAGAAAATGTATATTTCTAACGCATAGGGTCATCCTCGAACAAGCGACGCACAGGCATGCCAAAGTAAAAAAATCGCACCGCCACGACCCAGCCCTTTTTAGCCAATATGAAGAACGATATTTTTCGATATTTTTCGCGATAGACTGTTCTGTCGCACTTTTCTGATTTGTAATACCTATCACACTTAATAAAATTGTCGCACTTTGTAATAACACTTGTCGATCTTTGTAATAAAAAACGCTATCGCACTTTGTAATAACAGACCAGTACACTTTGTAATAAAATGAGCTGTCGCACCTTGTAGCAACAGTTGTCGCACTCTGTAATAAACTTGAAATTGATGGTCGGAGGACCAGTAAACCCAATAGTAAGTATCATCATAGACAACAACAACAACAACAACAACAACAATTAAAATAATAAATAATATTAACATTCCACTGAACGGTTTTCAGCACCATTTTCACAAATGGGGGCAGAGAAAAGTGTTCAAGATCTTTGTAGGAAAGTACAACTCTTTCTGTGCGGACCACCTGATCGAACCTGAAGACCATGAGATAGTGTCCATAACAACCAGAGTCCGTAGTGTTGGGATATTGTATTGGAATTTAACTGCTATCCCTATTATCGGGTTTTCCATAAAAGTAAGGTTTCCTTGACTGTATAAGCAAAATATTTTGAAAGTTTTACAAGTAGCACGGGAAACGAAACACCAGAAAACACAAACATCGAGTGCAACACGGTGCCACAATCATTATCATAATCAGACAATCATTATTCCATCATCATCATCATTGTCATTATAATTTATGTTATTATCGCACAATTGCAAAACATTTGTCCACGTCATTGTGCCACATGCCAAAATCAAAGCCAAAATCTTGAATTCAGGATTTTGGAAAGCTAAAATCTTGAAAAAATCCAACATCTTGAACTCAGGCAAAATGTTGAGTTCAAGATTTTGGAAAGCTAAAATCTTGAATTTAGGATTTTGGGAAGCTAAAATATTAAAGTCAGCCAAAATCTTGAATTCAGGATTTTGGAAAGGTAAAGTCTTGAAGTAAGCTAAAAATCTTGAAGTAAGCCAAAATCTTGAATTCAAGATTTTGGAAAGCTTAAATCTTGACGTCAGCCAAAATCTTGAATTCAGGATTTTGGAAAGGTAAAATCTTAAAGTCAGCCAAAATCTTGAATTCAAGATTTTGGAAAGCTAAAAATCTTGAAAAAAGCCAAAATCTTGAAGTCAATGAAAATCTTGAATTCAAGATTTTGAAAAGCTAAAATCTTGACCAAAGCCAAAATCTTGAAGTCAAGCAAAAAGGTGAATTCAAGATTTTGGAAAGCTAAAATCTTTAAAAAAGCTGAAATCTTGAATTCAGGATTTTCGAAAGCTAAAATATTGAAGTCAGCAAAAATCTTGAATTCAGGATTTTGGAAAGCTAAAATCTTCATCAAAAAGGCCAAAATCTTGAAGTCAGCCAAAATCTTTAATTCAAGATTTTGGAAAGCTAAAAGTCTTGAAAAAAGCCAAAATCTTGAAGTCAGCCAAAATCTTGAATTCAAGATTTTGGATAGCTAAAATCTTGAAGTCAGCCAAAATCTTGAATTTAAGATTCTGGAAAGCTAAAATCTTTAAAAAGCTAAGATCTTGAATTTAGGATTTTGGAAAGCTAAAATATTAAAGTCAGCCAAAATCTTGAATTCAGGATTTTGGAAAGGTAAAGTCTTGAAGTAAGCCAAAATCTTGAATTCAAGATTTTAGAAAGCTAAAATCTTGAATAAAGCCAAAATCTTGAATTCGGGATTTTGGGAAGCTAAAATCTTGGGGTCAGCCAAAATCTTGAATTCACGATATTGGAAAGCTTAAATCTTGAAGTCAGCAAAACTCTTCAAAGCTAAAATCTTGAATATAGCCAAAATCTTGAATTTAGGATTTTGGAAAGCTAAAGTCTTAAAGTCAGCAAAAGTCTTAAATTCACAATTTTGGAAAGCAAAAATCTTGAAAAAAAGCCAAAATCTTGAATTCAGTATTTTGGAAAGTTGAAATCTTGAAGTCGGCAAAATCGTGAATTCAAGGTTTTGGAAAGCTAAAATCTTGAAAAAAGCTAAAAACTTGAATTTAGGATTTTGGAAAGCTAAAATATTGAAGTCAGCCAAATTTTCGTTCAAACAAAACTAGGTTAAAATCTGGAAAGGCAAAATCAACATCCCAGTCCTCAGGGTCTACAGACATATTTTTAAATTCGGTCAAAACAAAGAGCACTGGAGTCTTTTGAAAACTGGACATTGTGTCTGGCTTGGAGGCGCCTCTATCTTTCTTTCGTTGGTCTTTGGAAAAACACTACAAATGACAAAGAAGCTCGCCAAGATGATCGGGTAAAGGCATGTTTATTATCATATATTGTCGAAGGAATTACTCATTTGCTCTTAGGCAAAACATCTCGAATCTCTGCCAGTCGAGTTTCGTCTTCTTAACTGTGTACTACGATAAAATTTTCAAACACTGACTAGAGTCCTCTTCGATAAGATTACGAGTTAGTTTCTTCATCGCCTTCGTTCACAAATAAACACAGTTTAAAATTTTGAAGGACAAAGTCAAAATCTAAGTCCTCAAGGTTAATAGACGTCTTGTAACTTAATTTCAACCTTTTTTTCCGTAGTATAGAAATTTAGAGCTCTGAAATGAGCATTTTCTCTGAAATTTTGGTCCGTATAGCAAGTTACGGACCGCAAATTGACCAACCGCACGGCGAAAACAGACTCAGCCATATAATAATACAATTTAGTATATACACGCTCAGTGATATTGGTGATTTAAGCAATCTGATTGGTTCGCTATCTCGGACTATTCAACAGTATTCACCTCCTGGCGAGTGATAACGTGTGAGCTCGGTGTTTTCCTAAAATCCTAGGGCTGACTTTTTTTAAGTCAAGAAAAGACTTGGAACGATTCAATACGGCGTTTTTCAATTTACTGTAGCTGAGTTTTGTTCTCAATGGATTGTTTACAACTCCCGTGTATTCGCGTAGAAGAAGCCGTTTCGTGAACTCAGCGTTTTCTAACAAGAAAATTTTGGCTCAAAAATCGAAGTTTATTTATAAAAAAAAACAAATTTAAAAGGAAATGTTTGCAGAAATTCTACGTTTCAAGTAAACAGGAAAAGGAATAGGGAGTTTAAGATACGGCGACTACGGACTACGGCTACGGATAAACATGTTACTGCGCATGATCAAAACCACGTGACTGTTCATTTTTCCCACGTAGTCCTGCGGCTACGGTGAGTTGTTGAGCTGTTTCGCGTAGTCGGGACTACGGAGAACATTTTGGTCGTATTTTGCCGTCTCGGTAATTCAAGAATCTCGTCTTTTCGTAAAAAAGTTTTCAATTCACCTGCTTTAAGTGAGAGGGAAGCCAAATGTGTAAGTTGTGTCTAATTTTTGCTCAGATTTACGCTTTTAATCCACTGTTGTGACTACATTTTGATCTAGCTAAGCTCATATATAAAAGACACCGTTATGACGACATCATAATGGGATTTTATGACAAGGCATTTGATAATAGTTTGCAGGCCAAGGCGGCAGGTTCCAAGCCTATCTTATTTCCAGCCAATCAGAATTTAGGGCGTTCCGGACTTATCATTCTTAGGGGCGCTTTTCCATGTGCTCGCCCCCTTTCGATCGCTCACCATCACGTTGTTCACATCGCTGGTTTGAACCAATTTTCAGCATTTTCCACCACCTCCCCTTCCGCCTGCCTTCGAATTAATTCCTAGTGTGTTTCTCTTTCTTGTCTTAGTGGGTGGCGGTTTTTTCCCCCACCTTTGCTGAAGAGATATTTACTTTATTATATATTGGCAGATCTTGAAAATAAAGTTCGTCACCTTTGGTGGCCAAATTTTCTCCAACCAAATCCGACTCTGTGTTTATCTCCTCAGCAAACAAGCGCGCCGCCACGCAGAGCCCTTGGTCACGCAATGCAAGGTTTTCAGCGCCATTCTTACCGGAAAAATGGCTTGATATAAAATAAGCTTCAGACTGACGGCCGAGGAGAAGAGAAATCATGCAGGTAATTTACTTTCTCTTCGCTCTTGAAAAGTTTCAATGTTTGTTCGAACTGATTAGTGTGTCTTTCTACTTGTGTAACCTTTGTTTATGCGAGTTTTTGTATCGCATTTGCTGAATGAAAATGATGTAAACATCTTCGAGACAACCGAAACTCGGCATTTCAATACTTCAAACTACATCAAATCAGTAGTCGGTGAAATCCATCTTCTAAATCTAATAAATGAGCTATTACTATTTCTGTATATTTCTTTAATATTTGACATAAGTATTCATGCGCGAAAAAAATTAAACCTGTGTAACCAAAACTTTGTACACCAATTTCACCTGAAGTAATTACGTGTAATTGCTTCCTTCAAGTATGGAAGAATTTGTTCATTGTTCTAAAGATAAGATCACATGCAGAAGTGAATTGCATTTTTGTGAACTGTGATGAAAGCAAGAAAATCTTTGCGTGTTGTTTCCCACTCCGCCTCTTCTCTCGTAGTCTACTGTCTGTAGTGCAATCTTAACGTTCTATATTTGCGCGACTCAACCCGGTGCTACAAACGAAGGACAACGCTCGTCCAGCCGTAGTTCGTAGTCTGTAGTCTCCGTATCTTGAACTCCCTAATAGGGACCTTACGATCTGACAACGGCGACGGCGACGTGGGACTTTTTTACTTCCGGTTACGTACTGCGCATGAGTAGATTTCTGAGACGGCGGTGTCCCTTCACGCGCGGACGTCTAGAAGCCTTGTTTGACGTTGTGCGAAAACGTGGAAATTAAAACCCAACTATGGCAAAGGAATCAAGGTAAAAACGAGACTTTGCGACTAAATTTAAAGAATACTAGTTTGTATGAAATGTCCGAAACGAACAGAGCGTGGAGTCTTTTGTATACGACCACAAACTGAATGGAGAGAGATTTGACTTATTTTGCTTTGTATTTTTTTGTGATTGTACTTCACTCGCTATCACTGAGTTTTCTTATCACTTACTTTCCAACTTTTTTCTCGATCAAAAAAAGAGAGCAATTAAGCTTAATTTTATTTTGGGTTTACTAGGAAATAGTAGAGAGATTTTGTCGGCAGCGGTACTAGATCAGGGGCACCCAACGGCAATTTTCGGAAAAATATCTGTTCGGAAGACGATTTGAGAGCTAGAATGTTCGGCACATTTGTTGTAAAATTTCTTGCTTGCCTGCCTCTACTAGGATTTTCGAACACCTAAAAAATGGTATAATTACCCATTTTTAACGGATTTTGAGCCTAAAAAAGGCCACCTAGAATTTTCGGGAGCCTTTTCCTGGCTGAAATTTTCGAGAAGGTAAGTTTTAATCCCTATAATTTTCGGATCAGTAGATTTTCAGCTAGGAAATCCGAACAGATGAAAAGTTTTTAGGGGATAAAAATATGTCTATATCTACCGTTTGAATACTAAAATACGTTCAACAATGCTATGTTAAGTGGTTTTGAACTATATCCTCGTTGGGTGCCCCTGCTAGATTCGACCGATGCAAAGTGTATAAATACTTTCATTGAGCTAATTTTCATTACCGGGGCCCAGCCGAAGGCTGGCACCGGTCTTAAAATGCAGACGGCGTTTTTTCAACGTTACATTGTTAGGGATATATCGCTGACTGAGATATATCGCTGGCTCATTGAAATCTTATCCGCCATTTTGAAAAGAACGAGGCATGGAGGACAGTCAAGAGAGAGATTATAGCTTTTTGGGGAACGACACGTTCCCCAACCTTTACGATGCACTAGTTTATTAGCGAAAATTTAAGAGTGAATATTTGGAGAGACAAATTTACGAGCGATCACTTAGGAGTGAACCTTCCATCGTGAAACTTATCGAGAAATTGAGAGTGAACCTTCCATCGTGAAATTTATCGAGAATCAAAGCGAACACTTATCAAAATTTGTCCTCAAAAAGATTTCAATGATTGACATACCGAAGTCTTCAAAGCTCCATCGCTATGTTAATAAGGTGAGGAAACTTCATCATGCACGATATAAATGTAACAACAAATGCGATCCAAAGATAATTAACTTAAATAAAATGGCTATACCCAAGAAAGCTCATTTGTTGTCTTTCTTTAGCAGGCGTTATCACAGGATAATGAAACTAAAATGTAAAGCACGACGATATTTATCATTGTTTTCTTGCAATTGTGTGAGTCATATGACCAATTATGTGAATTTCAAACTAAGTAAAGATGTTGAGAAGAATCCAGGACCTACTCAATACAACACTGATCATCATGAAGTAATAATTAGACCTTCTATGCAAAATCACAGCTCAACAATGCAGTTGAACTCTCCTATTTCCTCTGAGAATTTGATGCAGTCAAGATTAGGTGCACTTTGTTTACAATCAATAGATGTTGGTGGTGCAGGTGGTTGTTTCTTTAGATCTGTATCACGTCACTTATATGGCAATAGCAACCATCATATGCATATACGTACTGCTGGGGTTCAGTTTATGAGAGACAATCCAGAGAGATTTATTGAGAGCAATACCGAAAATTCATGGCTAAGATATCTGAATAATATGTGTATTCAAGGTACATGGGCTGATGCACTTATCATTCAAGCAGTTGCAGATATACTACCCAGTTCAGGAAAGAAATACTTCCTCTACAATTATTATAGGTCATATTGATGAATGCTACTATGTATCAGCCACTGCCTTACAATCAAGTGCCTCCATTTCAATGTGCAATGAATTAACAAATGATACTCAGTCATCAATAAATAAGCATTTTATTATGTCTATATATAACACTGGATGACATTTTTTACAGTGCAAGACAACAATCCATGACCACAAAGATCTATTTCAAAAATGTCTGATGTCTGTTATCATTTCAAATTCACAGTGTTTTCGCAAAAAATAGATAAATGTGATTAATAAATCTCAATGATAAACCTGATGATAACGTACTTGAGAAAATGTGAAATTGTGATAATTCTGTAACAAACTTCTTTGCAAACTTTGTCATTACCATTCAACCCAAAACTGTCAGTGATTTTTTCACTCAAAAAACTTAAAAACAAATGAAAACCTTATACAGATCACACTTATTGACATCACAGTGTTACTAAGAACACTACTATAACACAGACCGTTAGCTGTAATAACACTGAACAAACTTCCAACAACATCCTCCTTTCTCATGCATTTTGTTGCTTTTCTTCTGCATGAGTTAATTCAGACTAAGTATTACCCTCCACAGAGGAGGGGGGAGGGGTGCGAGAGGTAAACTATATCTATGCAATCCCGTGTCCCACTGGGCCCCGGTAAGTTCCACGTAGTGGTTCTAGTTTATAATCGTAGATTAACCTTATTTTACAAGGAATTCACTGGCTGGGTTGAACAGTTATATCGACGAATTCCGACTACCGCAAATATTGCTATATTTATAACTGAATCAAAAACAAATACAAAACAGAGACGTTCACATAATTTCCACTGTTTCCTAATTAAATAAGAATTATTTTACAAAATCCAAACTTTATTGATTGCCCAATATTTTGCTCCAAATGCTACACATTTTTTAGTAATTCACGACTGTTTTCATTTGAAAGCGTCCTTTCCAACCTTAATTGTATGTTTCCCTCATTCGGAAGGCAAAGGATAACCATCATGTATTCTCATGATCATTTCTTTATCTGTCAACAAGTTCAGCTAATTTATTGGAGGACTAAAGAAAACAAAGATATTGTCTTTTATTATGATGATCTAGTTAATACCACCCAAAGCAAGTTATGTTATTTGTTTTAAAAATTTTGATCATGATTAGCACCAAGTGCTAGTAAATGTCAGATACAATGATAATTTTATTGGCAGCAAATTTTGCTGATATACTGATAGTTCTTCCTCATAAAGTAATTTTTGTTGCACTGCACTTTCAGTCAATCAATGAAATGGACTGAAGAACACGAATTGCTTATGTTGAGGGAATTGATGCTTTTGCAGCCATGGCTGCACAAGAAAGGAACTAGTGAGAGAGGAGATGATTGGGAAAAGCTGGCAGTATCCTTAAATGCTATTCCTTATCCCCAATTCCGTGTTACTCAACGGTCTGTTCGTGACCACTATTCAACAATGGAAAAGAGAAGAAGGAAAAAAGTCAGGGAAGAAGACAGAGCCTCAGGTATTGCCCCTGAAGAGGACAAGGAACTAGATCAACTGTTAACTCTTTGATGAGTCTGACAAAATCACAGATCAAACAAAACAAAAGCAGGAAGAAGAAGCAAAGAAAGCAGAGGAAATGCGGAAGAGATCATTGGAAACTTTTAAAGATAGCGCCAAAAGGAATGCCGATGAACAGCAAGGAGCAAGACCGAAAAAGGGTAGAGCTAGTGGTGCAAGCACTCTGGCTTACCTGAAGGATAGGGCAGAAGTAGAAGCTACTTTAAAACGTGATGAATTGGAGATAAAAAGGCAAGAGTTAGCACTGCAAGCAAAGGAGCAGGAAGGAAGACAACAGCAGTTTGATATGATGAACAAGCAAACTAGAGATATTCAGCAGCTTCAGCAGCAGCAAATGCAGCAGTTTATGCAAATGAATGCAAACATGATGCAACAGTACCAACAACAAACCCTTGCACTTATGGAACTAATGAAAAAGTTTGCTTTGAGGTGATGCTGGTCAGTCTCTGCAAGAGGTCATTTAAATGCACAAAGAGTTCACATTTTTATTAACTTGAACATTTTCAAGGAATTTAAAAATTAAAGATTTATAATAATAATTACTTGTTTACATATATAGTTGTAAAGGAAATGTTGCTTAATTTTGCCAACCTTTGAAAGTCGCCGAATTGATGTTATGCCAGTATCAAAACTGGGGCTGAGCCTTTATCAAGGCAATAGGGCTTATCCAACTATAGAATTGCATTACTCTCTGTAAACATGCTCACCATTATTTGTTCTCATTTAATAGTTTGTTTTGGTGGCCTTTATTTCACTTTAATTCCAATATGTTAGCCTTTCTCGATTGTATAATTTTTTTTATTAAAAAGCAGTTCAATTTTCGAAAGGAAAAGTGTTACGTAACTTTTGTAAAACCTGTTTGGCAGACTTAGTGAAAATAATCCCCAATTTCTGGGGGAGAAACATCAAAGTAGTCTGATGTGGTGGATCCGTAACAACAAACACGAGCATTGTGAAGAAGGGCACATGTCACATACATTTTGCCAACAGCACTTAAACTTATTTTCAAGTTTTTTTTGAAGTCCAGAAATTTAAAATAATTTATTGTATCACCAAAAATCCATTCAACAGAAACTCTGACTTCACTCATAGATTCATTCCATGCAGACTGTATGGGAGTTAGTCCAGCTCCTCGAAAAGGTCCTTGCAGATGTAGTCGAAGAGGATATGCCGGATCTCCATAAATACATAGGGGGTTCCCCTTTGTGTCCACTGAAAATCTTTGCAATTGGTTTAACAGTCCAGATCTAGCTAACATCCCACTGTCATGTCTCTTTCCGTCGACAGGCCCAAACAGGTTGGCAACAAGGCCACTGGGTGCTGCGATAGATTGAAACTTTATAGCATGGACCTTTTTGTGACCATTGTATAAGCACTTTTGGTTTTGTCCTGGTCGGCATATGGGCCTCACAGTACCGTCAACAAACCCCCAACAGTTGTCAAGAGCAGCTCCCCTGTTGTGAACTGCAACGGCAAACTCCTCTAAATGATCGGGTCTTAACCAATCCTGGTTCAAATCAGTGAGAAGGCGGTTCCATGTTTGATACATCTTGTTCATAACAGCATTTGAGATCATACACAGTTGTGGTTCTGGCCTTCCAAATCTGGGTATCATGTCTACGTATCTACAGGGATAGGCAAATCTTTTAAGAAAAATGCACAATGCCTCAACCATGTCGACATTTACACCATTGTAGCAAACGATCCGATCCGGTAAAGTAAACACCTCTGCCAAGTTGTAAATGTCATTCTTGTAAAATCTAAACTCAGTTTTACATTCATCATCGGTCATCTTGTCGAGATCAAAGCACTCGTAGTTAGTGTACGGTAAATCCGGATTTTTAGGCTTGTGTAAATCGTAGAGTAGCACGAATTCTTCAGTGTTAATAAAACGGGAAGCATGAGCCAGGAGAATAGTGTCACGGAACTTTGGCATGGCTTTCTAAAAAACTTTCGTTGACTTAAACACGATAAACATCAATGACCGTCGTCAACGTTCTCGCTCGTAAAATTCGTAATCTCAATTTTGGCGGGAACGCCAAAACGACGTGTCCCCGCTCGACCCAGACTTCTCACGTTGCCGTTGCCGTCGCCGTTGTCGGATCGTAAGGTCCCTAATGATACAGGAAGACGACGTCTTACCTCGAGCAACCGAGCCGCTATTTTTGTCAGCACTTCATGCGAAGAACGACACAACAAACTCTTTTGGCTATAAACTTGGCGAATCAAAGGAAAACAACAAAGCTCTACTTTTCTTCTCAGGTAAGGAAACAATTCAAACTCTTAGCTGTTCCATTTAAGCCATTACGCTGTTGTTTGCGAAATGATAAACTTGTGAATTTCCATGTTTGAAAATTCTGCAAAGATCAATTTTTAAACTTACGCGTGATTTGATCTGCCGATTAAATCGTACTTTTTAATGGTTTCCTCTCTGATTTTGTTGAGATCGCTTCGTGTGTATATACAAAAACATTTATTCTTTTCAATCTCGGTGAATAGTGGCCTTGGGAATATTTACCTCGCCGCTTTCGCGGCTCCATAAATATTTCGCCACTATTCACCTCGATTTCGAAGAATAATTGTTAAATATGGCATGCTCAATTTAATGTTTCTGTCTAAACCCGTATTGCGAAGAGCAAAAAAATCTTTCTTTATCTATGAATGAAATCATTCTTGTGTACATTAGTTTCTATTAAAACTAGATAATAAGGAGATTAGTCTATAATTGTTTGGGTCTGAGTCATCGTCAGCTTTAAAGATCGGGATTACTCTTGCCGAAAATATTGGGTAAAATATCCTTAATATTGTCACACGCAATTACTTTGAAATGAAAGTCGGAAAAAGAATAGAATTCATGTGACTTGTTAACTGTCATTGACATTATTTCAAGTTTGACTTCATCTGGAGTTATTGGTTGAAATAGAAAGAACGAAGAAGGAGATTTGTTTTAATAAAGGAATTGAGTAAAGTCCTTTTCTGAGTTTGGGAGCTTTGCAGCTAATTTTGTTCCAATACTTGTAAAATGCTTATTAAGAACATTAGAAATTATTGATTTATTGTCGGTGGTTGTGTTACTGCCAAAGTTTTGTAGAGTATTTATGGTCTTGCTTTTATTCTTTTTGCGATTCAGTAAGGCTATTAACACCTTCCCAAGTTTTTCTTACGTTGGTAAAATTTTCGTTAAAATAATATTCTTTATTTTTTTCCAAGCTTGCGAGCGGGCGGAATCCTCCAAATCCTGCGATCTGATTGATTGCGAGAGCGGGCGGTATTTTAAGATCTTGCCCGCTAACCCGGGCGGAATCGTTGGCAGCTTCATTCACAAGTTTGTTTGTTGTTTGAATGAGCAAAAACAGTCATTTTCAAACCATTTTTCTTTTAAACCTTGCGCCATTATTAGCATTAGCTAAAGAAAAGTGAATTTCATATATTTTTCCAATGCAATACGATTATTGTCCGTAATATGTACAAATTTACCCTTAAAATTTCACCTTTCCCTTAAATTAAATTTTCCTGACTCGAAGTGAACCTTGAAGAAATTTTAATTTCCCTGACCATTTCCAGACCTCTGGCAATCATGTTAAACGATGTGCGCCATTTTCCGATGACAAACTACAGATTTAAAATGTAGTGTATTCAAACTGCCTGTTAATATTTAAAACGAATGTCCTTTCCAAAGTTTGCTGTTTTTATTAAAGCGTATTTAAACGGAAGCGGGTATACAGTTATTTCGAGAAAGGTTGTCGGAAAAAATGTGCACGCGACAATCCCGAAAGGTAATATGAGATATGATCAATATACTGTTCCTAGTACGACTCTGACGACTGTAGCTGTCGAACCTACTAAATATGACTAGTATCCTATTACAGGGATTAATTACAAAATTTTTTTATAGTGAATCAGATTTGTCATAAGTAAAAGGCTAGAGAAATTATAGAAAGACATGTAGATCTAGTGTCTTGGGAAATTAAGTCACAAGCACATAGAAATAAAAGTAATTTTAAACTGAATACTTCTCATTTCATTTATATTGACCGGGGGGGGGGGGGAGGTCTCCAAGGAAATCCGTGGTACAGTCCGCCTGCCAGGATGACGTCAAGTCTCGCGTCAGTGACTTTCAAAATGGCGAGCAAAGTGTTCATCGAAGAGACGGATAAAAATTTCGATTTTATCACGGAAATACCGTTCCGATTTCTTGCATTTGGAGATTTTAAGGTTTCTATTGTCATAGAAAACTTGATTTAAGTACTGTTTTGGAATGAAAAGTCCAGTGGTGTAATGAATTTTAAAGATTCTTTTCTATCGTCGAGCAAATTTTACGGGCAATCATACCGACCGGTCACACTTTTGAAGGCCAGTGCACAGCAAGATTGAAGAGTTTAGACACAGCAATAGGAGGGTTATTAAAGGATGTATTATACTTTACATTGTGCGTATTTTCAGCTCTTCAGAGCTAGTGCAACCCCGTACCATTCCTCTCAAAGTTCGCTTAGCTGTAGCGTTGAAAGGGGAAGCTAAATGACAGGTATTTGTGACAGATTGTGAGCCTTGAATCTTGTTGCTTTACTGTATTTTAGTACTGTATTGGGCATAAACCTGTAATTCTGTAATTAAATCCCGAAAACAAATAAAAGGTTTCGTTTAATTATTTCTTGGGGGCAAACTCAGTTGAGATTTTAGGGTAATAATATTGATGATTAATAATATATATATTAACATTAATAATATTGACGATGTACAAAAGGCAAGTTTAACTTTCGCCGGTGGATCACTGGTGGGTGTTGGTTGTAAATTAGTACAATTTGTGGTGTACTGTGTGTGTTTGTCATGATGTCAAATAACATTGAAAAAAATTCAGCTGTTTCAGAGGAGGGACATGTCTTGACAGCTTATGGTTTTTATCTGGTCGTAAGCTTGGCCAGTATGCAGATCAACAGTTTTGAAATCCCTTTTCCAAAATAAAACTCCGGACTTAAGCTTACAATATATAGATCCACGTGCATAACCAGCAGGGTCTGCAGTAAGAATGAAGAAAAAAAGGCCAAAAGGAAAAATAGTGTTTAAGAAAAATACACCAAACAGGGGAAAAAACGGTACAAAGAAACAGAAAGCAGCGTCGCCGGGAGTGGAACCCGGTTTAACTGCACGTGCAAGAAACTCCTTGACCACTGCACCACAGTGACCCACATGATTTGAAACATTAATTTTGTCATATCAAAACAATTTTTCTCTGCCACAGACGCTGTTTGAAGCTGGTAGAGCTGTATTTATCATGAATTCAAATACACATTTGAGGAAAAATTAGCTTAAGCTCGTATTTCAAAGCTATTTCGCATTATTTCCGCTTCAACGGACCGACTCGATGTAGATAAATCGATCGAACTAGCTTTACTGAATTTGGTGGAGAATTAGGAGATCAACAGAGGCCCGCGCTCGAAAGAAATGATATGAACTGAGTTAGGCCCATTTAATTAGCAAAAGAATAGATGAAATATAAACATGCATGATCTGTGAATGGAACTTCCTATTCTGGATACTAGACCTTGCCTATTTTAAAGAAAAAAAAAGATTCAAGTTTTGACGGCCTTGCCGGTCCCGTGAAATAGATGGCGATCCCGCAACGCGGCTCGCAAAACAAATTAACAAAATTTTACAATCACGGACACAAAATATCAAAACGGTTTACACAAGCAGATTATAGCGACACCAAAGCTCACACAAATTTCGATCAAATAAGCGATATATAGCGATATTTGTTAGCTTCTTTGCTTTTCCTCGACCTCGCTTGTCCAAATAACTGTCGTATCTCTTGCTAATTTGCACAAGCGACCCGAGGCTCTCGCCCGTTACTATGTGACGTCATACTGGCAGGCGGCGTGGGTCAAGAAACTTAGGTGGAAAACAATAGAGTTACCTCCCCCCCCCCTTCCCCCCTGATATTGACGTATCTAATTCATTAAAATATCAGTCGCTCCTGGGAATATTTGAAATAAAGCTAGAATCAGTTATTTAACTTTTAAACAGGTTTTTAATTTGAGTTCGTACATGTTCTCTAGCTTTGACTGAAAGTCTCTTGTGACCAGTTCTTACTTTCAAACTGATCAATTGCAGTCTTACTCTTCGCGATTTAAGTTGCTCCAGTTTAAGTTCATACTTACGGCATGAGGCTCAGCTCTTAGTTACATCAGAAACTGAAGCAGATTAGGTGACTCGAACCCGAATTTTTGCTGGTGTAATTATTTTCTTCGTTCTCTGGACTATTTATACGAAAGCAGCTTGGTGTTCAATGAAAATCCATCATAAAACATGCATGGATCACATATATACTGAACTATATTATGACAATATTTTTTCGCGATCGGAATGAGTACCATGTGACAAAGACGTCACATTTGTTTTAGCTCCTAACCGAATTTCATTCTTTATTCGCCTGGGAGCTTGCTTTCTACCGTTTGAAATTTTTTAAAAATCTGTAAGAGGAATTTCGAGATATCTTGAAGGTTCTAGGTTCTATTAACTAGCAGTAATCAAAGATTAAAGTGCGTCGCCTTATGGCGTTAAACATCCAAATTCGTTTTATCATCTACATCAGGTCTCGCCAAAACTGTTAGAATCGCCAAAACTCGATGAATAGTTATTACGTTCCCTATCAGGCTTTGATTTACGAAATATTTAGAAGAGAAAAAGATTAATCTACGAAGAAAAGGATTTAACCTCGCCTTTAAATCGCAGTGAAGTGCTAAAAAAAATTTGGAAGAAACTGCGCAGCGCAAATATTCGTTTATAGGAGCTGAGCACGGGCAAAGTAACGTTCGAATAAAATTCACAATAAAGACGTAACGTCATTTGCGCGCACTGACTTTGAGAGGTTCAAATAAAATTAAAGTCCACTTTCAATCCAGCTGGGTCTAGTGTCAGGTGTCTGCATATATCATTCTGCACTTGAATATGATTCGGCATTTGATGGCGTATTACCACGTTTACGCTGACAGGAGGAATAATACGTACGAAACACGCTGCGCATGATGGTGTGTAATAAGACGTCACAAGCAGATTTTACACCAACAACCTCTTTTCTTGAACGTGCAGAGACTGCCCACAAAGTTACAGACCACCCAACGACTCTACCAGGGAGCGTCTTCTTCGTGGACGTGCTTAAACTGAAGTCTGGACCTTATGCAAATTAATTAATTGCTACTTCTTGTATGATTACGGAAACACGGTTTTAACACTTATTTTTTTATTCTTTTCAGATGCCCTTTATACATTCTCCAGACCACTGGAGGCAGGTAAACTTGCCGGATTTCGAAAAAAGGAACGTATATGCATCAGGGCGACTAGCGTGCTATGAGCGATAAAATCAGCATCCGTAAATAGATTTCCTTTAAGAATTTTCAGAGCCGCAATTAGTCTTCGTAAAATACATCCTTCGTATTGGCTCGAACATAGGACGTTTAACATCGAATTCCTTTTCAGGACGCGTGAATTTACCGCACTTGGCTGTTCCCCGAAACCTTCCGAAATATGGTAATGTTCTAGAACCAGGGACAATTTCGTTCCCCATTTTTACTTCAGTGTATCGGCTTTTATTCCTTTTTCATTTCATTGTCTTCGCATGTTGAACCGTCATCAGAGAGACTGGAGACCTCAAGTTACAAAAGCTGATACAAGGCAATTTTCTCCATTTTTGTTGCTGTTGTTGTTGTTTTTTTTTTGTTCAAAATATTACCTTATTTCGGAAGCTGTAATCCATGTGTTATAATGGTTCATCAATAAAGACCAAACTGTTCCCGTATAAAAGTCCACAGATGCCTTCAAAAATACTGGGTCGAGCCACCTTAACGTAGGTAATAAAACATATCTGAGTAAACACTGACTCGTTGCGGCAATACATTCAGTATTAGCTACTCTAACAGCTTGATACTGAATATTCTAAACATATATTTCAACTCTTACTGCAGGCCAGCTGTGGTAACTGACGTAATAAAACCTAACAAATCTGGCTTTGACGGCGGTAGAAAGAGCGTGCTTGACAATCGTATTTCGATCTGTGTTTCCTTGGAGCACCTGCACATTGAAAATATAAAATTATATAGTTCACATGATTCAGAAAAACTTCACTTACAATTTATTTATACTCTGTGATCAGCATTTATAGAATTATGCATCGTTCATTGATTGGTGGGACGGCATTTACCCCTATCTCTATGACGGCCTGACCTCTTTATATCCTAAGTTGATCATTGTAGAGAGAGTCGCTGACTACATAGACAGTTTAACCATTATCTCACCTTCTCGGCATTGTTCTCTTTGTATGTATTCCAAGTGACTCCATCTTTAGACATCCGCAAAATGTAGCTTGTGGTGTGTTCGTCAATGTTGCTTGCTCCTTGTGTTGCTACAGCACACACAGAATGTACAGTACCCAGGTCAACTTGAAGATAATCTGTTCTGGGACCTTGTCGGGTCTTTGGACACCATCCTCCATTACCTCGGACCTCATTAAGTCGACCGTAGTGTGGGTAATAACTTGAACTATAGTAGCTGCTGGCCGTCATTTGAGCATTTGGAATTCTGTTTGGGTCTGCCACGCCCACGGGCTGACATACTGAAAGAGGAGTTCGCAGATATCATTTTAAATACCTCTTAGTTGCTGAATTAGAGGTCAGTACAAGTTTTACCCCACCGGGGAAAAAAAGAAGCTCGTAAGTTATTCAATATCTCTCTGTGTTGGGTGGCAATAAATTATCGTTGAGTTCGTGACTTCAGTTATCTTCAGTGCTTGCCTTTCTCTGAACACAGGTGCAACGCCTCTACCTGAAACCTTTAAGACAATCATTAAGTTGTATAAAGTTTGGAATATCCAGTTCTTCGTTTTGTTTTTTGTTCTTTTAATTCTGTTTGCGAACTAATCTTCAGTTTGAAATTGTTCAAAGTTATCTCTTGTTTAAAACGGAATTACTTGACCAAGTTTTCCGGGCTTCACTTGTCACTTCTGTTTATTTCAATAAACTAGTTATTTTGTGTACATTTAAAATTCTACACAAAATAAGTAGTTTTTTGTCTGGTTGATACGAATTAGGTTAGAAAGTTCATTTCCTGATTTCAGAAAAGATCAGTTAGAATATCATCTGATTGCTCTACCATGCCATGTTCATTATTATCTGGACTAGTCAGTATCTTTAAATAATACATAGATTTAGCTAGGGATAAAAGCGAAGTTCTCGTTAATGCACTGACTTATAATTTACTCAAACGAAAACTAATAAGATCGTGTAACGGAGACGGTAATAATATATAGGTCTAATTAGCAAAAAAAAAACCCTTAAATTTCCACCTGCAGTACACTCTTTTGTTCATTTCTTTGCAACTGTTTTGCACGACTAGTGTTAATCCATGTAATACTAACCATAAATGTAATAAACCTCAACCATAAAAGTAATACCCACCATAAATGTAATAAAAATCAACCATAAATGTAATAAATTACTGACTAACCATAAATGTAATAAAATTTAACCATAAAAGTAATAATCTGGCTCACCATAAACGTAATAAGTTTTACAACTCGAATGAAAGCGAGTTCGTTACGTTGTTTATGGGACTAAGTGACGTTTAATAGGTTCTTAAAATTTCAAGAGCCATTTTGTATGATTAACAATTTTTTTCCCGCTGTCCGCCTCTATACCCTTTTAAGCCTTACGATCACTTAATCGTTTCGCTTTCCATAGAGTGAAAGTTTGCATCAATTATAACCAAGTAGATTTGCGAACATATTTTATAAAATGCATACTCCCTTTGTACGGGTAAAGAGTGCACGTATGGGGTTAAGGTTGCGAGATAGGGGAAGTCTCTGTCTTTATCACATTATTCTATTTTTACTTATAACGCGCCTTCTGAACAAGACAAGTAAGGGGTAATCTTTTCCTGTATCATTACTTAATTTCAGGGAAAATTCGCAACGCGGCAAATACCTGAGTTTACCAATAGATTTTTAAATAGCTGAACATGTCTTACATATATACAGTACATACATGTATATAGGTTCAATCATAAGTTGTTTGGTCAGTGTCCTTTACTAACAAGACATGAACACCTTAACGTGACATCCCCCTCATCTATGTGTCTTTTTACCAGCGATTGCATGGAAACTAATTTGGAATACGAATGTCAGAAAAAAAACAACTAAAGACAACTAAATCCCATGCAACGACTCTTAGTCCTTCGGAAGTAGTTTTAACCAGTTCAAAGAGTATAAAATCGTTTCTCGCAACGGCCTCGGGATCTTTGAGGGAATAAAGCCCGCAAGCGGGATGGACCATTAGCAAAAGTGATGGGGGGTGGGGCAAAAGCAAAAAAATTTCCCCAGGAAATTATTAACAAAAAAACATTCCTACGGACACGAGCTCTCTTAAACCTCTGCCCCCCCCCCCCCCCTCCATCACTTTTCTAATGGTCCATTCCTAACTATAATTAGACCCTGTTAGGTGCGGAAAAATCAATCCTATGCCTCTCCCTTTGCGTATGTCAGCTAGGGTAAATAAATTCACACGGACTAAGCACTTTCTATTACGCATCGTTCTTTGAGATAGATAAAAAAGAAATGGAATCAATTTGAGTGTTAAGTTTTCATCTTACTTTGGTGTTTACTCAAATAACGCCGTGCTCAAACAAGTACCAAACTTTGATGTTAAAAAAATTAAATATCTCCCCAAAATCCAAGCAAGGTTGGCCCTAGAGGTATGCTCATAAAATCTTGCCTGAAACATACCTCGCTCCACGGTTTGACTGGAGGCTCCCCTCGCTACACCGCTTACACTCAGAATCCATCAATAATTAGAAAACAAAGTGAAGAAACCCTCTGGCACCCAGAGAACCAAACAAAGGAAAAAAGTAACAATACGTATTAATTTCAAAGGGGATAATTTATATAAGAGCCGCCCCTGGGTGAGCGTCGTTTGCAAATAAGCGCAGTATTAGTTGCATATACAAGTGAATACAGTAAAAACCTTCAGAAAAGAACATAAAGATTTAGGCTGAAATTTGGCATTTTAAAACTCAAGTTTATAAGAACCTGTTCCGCCCGGCGAGGAAAAGAGGTTCTTATATATGCAAAAGATCACCCTGATTTCGATTATCAAAATTCTGGATGTTTAACTCTGTGTGAAATCTCTAAAAATATCTTCTTGCCTATATGCTTTCTTTAGTTATTTCAATTAACACGATGTGCACAATATAAATAGCCTAAAATGTTTTGTTCAGCATGTTATTGTCTAGTCTGCAAGCATTCTGACTATGATTATTCAGCTTGCAAGCATATGTTTGTTATTTAAACTAGTTCTAAGCCATTATGAACTAGTAGTCAGTAATATTTTTGTGAATGGCTACGCTAAAACAAACTCTGAAAAATTAAGAACCTATTAAGAACCTAATCAGCCTGATTTGTCAAAAGGTACCCTGAAATAAAAGAAACTGTTCAGCCCGATCCGAAAATTCTTGGTTCTTAAATGCGGGTTTTGACTGAATAGTATGCGTTTTAAATGAGGGCGTTGGCCTCTAAAACGGCACGTAGCTGGCGGTGTTTATCTTGGGTGACAGCTTTTATTCCATAGGTGGTTTTTCAGTATTTTTGTTTGTAGCGTTAAGAACTGCAGAGAAAAGAGGACAAACGAGAGGCGTTGACCAAGGTAGATTACAAGCAGTCTTTCTCTTTTCTTGGTCCGTCAAGCAAAACGCGCGAGACACCCAAATTATCACACGCGCGACTGAAGGCGCTAAGCAAGATAGGCACGCCGTCGTTTCTCGCGTCTTGCGGCTTCGTCGCTTGACGCTCGCAGGCTCGTGCACTTCCCACACTAAATCTGAAGAAAAAGAGAGACTGCTTGCAGTCTATGACCCTTAATGATTGCAAAAAGAGTAAAATACTCAGTGATTTAAAAGGAATCTATCAAAACAATCAAAGGAGGCAAGCTATCTTTTTTTTTTACACCACGTTTCCTTCCTCAATTATTTTTATTCCCTCCTCCACAATTTTAATATTTTTCCTTCTCCTCCTGAATTTTTTTTATTCCAACCTCATTCTTGAATTCCCTCTTCCTCCCTCACAATTGTGTTCTTTTCCCTCCTCATTTTTTTAATTTTCCTCCTCCTCCTCATTTTATTATATGTTTTTTCCATCCACGACCACATCGACCCTACATCGACCCTAAAAAGAAAAATGAATTGCCTTTCAAGGACCTCTTCAAAAGAAATGAAGAGATTTGAGTTTAATATTACTTATTATTCATTCAAAATATTTCCCGAGTCTGATCGGCTAAAAGCACACGCATAATTCACCAAAACCAAAAAACCAAATTTGGAAGAATTTTGCGTTAAATGAACCGATAACGTCAAAAGTGCAGTTTTTGGGCAGGTTAATTCACCGTTAACCGAGAAGACCTGGGGACGAGGTTGAGTTGTTGGTTGTGAGAACAAAAATGGCGGACATTTCACTCGTTTCAAGAGTAAGAACTAAGCAAAATTGTTACGCGGGTAATCTTTTAGAGGACGGGTAGCTTGCAAACCAAACTGAACGCAGGGTTGTCGGAACAGCAACAAGAAGATTTATTCGACTAATGAACGTAGTTTCCACGAAGTAAAACTCCACAACAGCACTTTAACTCGATAAACTTACACGGCCTGCGCCAACTTCACTTAATCTTGATAAACTTACACGGCCTCCGCCAACTTGAATAAACACTGCCTTCGTCACACTTGACTAAACACGACTAACGTCGAACTCTCGTCGCTTGTGAAAACTAGTTAAGAGCCATTTTCTGAGAAAATCGAGAATCGCAAGACACTCGTCAAAAAATCGAATTTTTTATTATTTTGCCAAAACATCCCTTTTAGTGACCTAATTTAAGGAAAAATAGTTTTGGGTTCAAACGATTCATTTTAAAGGAAAAATTAAAAAAAGTTTGCAAAATCGATTTCATTCCTGTTTTTCGAACAAAACACGGCAGGATGCAATGGCAACTTCGAGAGAAGGTTGAAAGCGTAAGAAACATTCCCTGACATTCACAGGACGAAATAACGTGTTTCCGTATTTTGTAAACTCGACGGAAACGGGAAGTTGCTTATATCCGTCACGTTTCCGCCCTGCGGAAACATGGTGATCTAGTTTTCCATGGACGGGACGCGTTCCGTCATGTTTCCGCGACGGAAACGAACGATCGTGTTTCCGCCACATTTCTTTTATCACATTTCCATTCTTTCTTGTTTCCGTTACGTTTCAGGTGACGAATTTTTTTCTTTTTTTAACCCATGTCCAAGATCGCATGATCAATGTTTCCGAAAATTTGCCTTTGCGTACAATCAAGGTGAATAAAGGTAAATTTACTCTTGAGCGCGAGATCGGGCTATAAACGGTTCTCATGCATTACTCGCGCGCGTTGCATTGATGCAAAGATTGTGAAGTGTGCGAGGTTGGCATTGCTTTCCATTCTAAATGATAAAAATCGCAGAGCTTACCAACAGCTTTCGATATTTGCCAGATTGATGTCAATCAGTAAAGTACTGGCGTAAAATAAAATACTCTTAGACGGAGAAAACAAGAGGGAATGGGGCCTAGAAGAGAGTGGAGTGCTGGTCAGCGGACTTTTCTTTTGCTCATGCTCATTGCGGTCATTCTTTTTGGCGTCCATTTTGAAAGTGATTGCAACGGTTTTAAATTTGCCAGCTTCTGTAGGTTCTAGGAGCGTGGAATCGGTATATTTTTGCTTTCTAATGGCACTACAAGACATGTAAGGGTTGTTATGTATATTTGTCGACCCATCGGCCTTCAGTAATCGATCGCTTCCCTCGTAAAGCGACTCTTCTGACACAGTTGAGCAGAATGTGAGACAAAAACCTCGTGATGAGCAAGCATAAAAGTTGGATTGTTTTACCGTGCTAAGGCTATCCAAGGCGGAGGATTGTCACGGAGAATACAGATGGTAAGACGAGGTAAGCTTAACAGTTTTCCATATTTCTTTTTTGTGGTCTGTAACATTTGATATAATGCTTGGGAGACATATTTGTTGACACAAAGCTCTGATTGATAAGTACAGAAATTTCCCAAGCAGGAAACTGCAACATAATGAACCTGAATCATTTTACTAAACAGGGCAAGGCTTTGCACTGTGAGGTCTGTGAAATGATTGTAGAAAAATGGTTAGAGGGTTCCAGTGATTTTGTTACAAATAGTATATGGTGAGTCCAGGGACTCATCTTGTGAATAGGCACGAGTCCCTGTTCATAACCAGTGAGTCCCAGTTCAGAAAACAGGGATTCCTTAATTGAAAGTGCTTGGTATGGGCCTTTTAACCAGACAGTTAATCTGGAGACAGACACCAAGACTCTTATTACAGTTTACTGAAATCAAAATATAGTCCTTCTATATATTTAAAGCACAAAAAGACTAAAATATATATACATCTTTAAACAACAGCTACAGAAATCACACAAACAGGATATTCTACCAAAAAATCTTCAAATCGATTGATCATCCTTTGTATCCTACAGGATGCGTGCCGTGAATTTTTTTGTGTCTTTGGGGAATTTTACGTGTGAGTGTTGCAAGACGCAGAGGTAACAAAATCACTGGGGTTCAAAACCATTCCAAATAGTGCACAGGTTTAATTTACCGAGAAAGACAGTAACAGATATTGTTGATCGGTTCATATGTCTCGGAAGCCCCTACACAGAGTTGAGTAGACAGCGAAGACCAAGTATATATGCTATGGAAATACAAAAACATTTACCGGTAATTGAAAATCAGGTTGTTGAGCAACAAAGGTTCATTGAGTCATGTATTGACACGTGATCTCGGTTACTCGTGCAAAAAGTTGACAATAGTTCCAAAAGAGAGCTTATAATAACAATATAATAATGCTTGACTGAGAATGCTCAAGAAAAAGTTGAAGAAAGTATTTTTTTTCAGTAACTGTGATCCCAGGAATAGGCACTTCTTTGACGAGAGCTCAGTGATTAAAACAACTGGGAAGTGAAGTTACTGTTGAGCAAACTTGTAAAGTTCAGTCACACCAAAGTTGACAACTATGTCTTGAAGTTCGCAATTTGATTCCGTAACTTGCCATGTAATTGGCTCCTTCATAATGTAGTATGAAGTGAGCTTTCAGGAATAGTTTTGCTTTGTTCACTAGGTTTGTTGAATTTTAAACTTTGAATTTAAGTTGTTGAACTGACTGTAATAAACAGAGGGAAATGTTGAGAAGTGAATTTGTTTATTCAGAATTATAAGCTCATATTTATAAGCTCTATAGAATAGTAGACTTCATTTGACTAAATTTGACACTTTTTCCAGTGTTTTTTATCAGCATCATAACTACAGTAATCTGATATCCACACTCATAGCTCAGTGTACATTGTTGTCACTTAAGACATTACAAGTCATGGTTGTGGTGACTGTGACTTGTTTTTAGTTTCCTTGCAACATCAATACCAAGAAACAATTACAACATTGAGAAAAAAAAAGAGGCATGATATTTTTGTCAATTATTGATTTATTTTCTCTGTCGGTTCGCCTCTCACTGCTAGAATATTTACTTTAGGAAATACATGTACATGTATATCCAGCATATCACATTGAATGTTTGGCTTTCAACTACATCAAACTCTTTCAAATGAAAGAGTTTGATGCAGCTC
>CALNXK010000026.1:3565000-3632500 GCA_942486035.1 Porites lobata
CCTTCTAGGCATTGACAGGCTGTGGAAAAAGTGTTTTTTATTATTATTATTATTTTTTGAAGTGCTACATCATTTTCCTATAAATTTCAAACGTGACTGTTAAAAGACTGTTTGGAACCCATGGATGGAGAAAAGCTGTGCCGGAGAGAAGGTCAACCTCCCAGCCGAGCCAACTTTTGCGAGCGTTCATAGGAGGAAAAAACTGACCACTTTGTCCGAGTCAACGGTGCTTGCGTATGCTGTCTTTGTCTAGCCTTGACCGTGTTGTCCCAGCTAGCTGGGCGAGCCAAAGTGGAGAAATATTAGCCGGGCTAGAAGGGTGAGGCCACCACTACCGGCTCAGTGGAGGGCTGACTTCCGGAAGCCTTCAACCCCGCCCACTACTGGTAGTAAGGCGTCTATCCGAACCAACCTTTTGTTTCTCATGTAAATGGTTTACCAAGTTTTGTAAGGAAATGGAGGAAACGTTGGCTCGCCCAGGGTAGCTTGGGAGGTGAGTAAACACCAGATAACCCCAATAATAAGCACAAACTTTGATTGTCAGTTAGATGTCCACTATTTTAAGTAAGCGACCTGGGATGTGATTGTCGCATCCATGCCCCCTTCCAGATCCCCTTTATTATCGGTAAGCCTCTGATAGGTCAAAGTAATACAGTGGTGCCTCCAGTAAGCGACCACCAAAAATGCAAAGACTTAGTGGTCTCTAACGGGAGGTGGCCGTTTAGAAGAATCGGACCACATGGGGTCTATTCCGAGAAGATGTCCAGGCACATTCTATTAAATGGCGGTGTAACAAATTCCTGGCAAAATATTATCTTCTACCTCTTTTGACAAATACAGCTTTTAAATCATGCTCAATTTAAAGAGGGATTCAGGTGAGTGAGATATAGAATAGTCTAGAATCACAACAGAATCTTCACTTTGTTGGCTACATCTACTAAGTTAGGATATGTGTAGTTCCACGATGTCACTAAAGGTCTTCATATTTTCTAAGGAACATAGTACACACAGTAAAAATAGAGAGCAGAGAATGCGTCAACTGGTCGCTTATGGAAAACAATTAACCGTGACGCCCAAAAAGTAGTCCCAGTCACTTACAGAAGGTGGTCGTTTACTGGAGGTTCCAACTGTAAGGCTTTGACTGGGAAAATTTGGTCTTTTGGATTGGCGGGCGCACATGGAGGTTCGACTGTGTTAGGTCTATTAGAGTATAAGCCAACATCACCTCACTGTGAGTGACGAGAGCCAGGAAAGTATAGTATACACTCCCTTAGGATACACAGAATCGTTGTTTTGAGGTCCCGTTTAGCGAAATGGATCATTCAAGGGAGGTGCTGAAGTCCCATAGTGAAATTTATAAGGTTTATGGGTTTTTAGTGCAAGGCGAAACACAATACTTAGGGCCCTGTTGTTCAAACGTTGAACAACAGGAAATCACTATCAAGCGAATAAGAAGAAGCAATTGCGTTACTTATTGGATATAGATTTATCCAGGGGAAAGCGTTAGTCCCGGGGGCGTTAGTCAACTTTTCGAACATACAGCCCCTCAGTCACTCTCCTCCGCAGACTTACCCTGGGTAGACTACGAGTAGTCCCCCATTTTTCCTCTGGGATAGTAGAGCGAGCGAAACGCGAGGGCGAGTGAAAATTACCCCACGCGAGAAAAGGCACGCGCACTCGCGTTTCGCTCGCTCTACTATCCCTGAGGAAAAATGGGGGACTACTCGTAGTCTATACCCTGGGCGACCAGGATAGGGGAATATAATACTCGACCTTCCTTGCATCATCGCGAGAGCCTATAGCCTTCACTTTCTTTTGCCTCGTCCTACAATCCTACCTAACGTTCGTGGGACAGGAAAGTCTGCGTGCGAGGCTTGGGAATCTAGGGAGACTATGGTAGCATGGTGCAAATAGCCGGGATGAGCTACTTTGTCCACACGAACCAAGAGGATTGGGTCTGCTAGAAGAAATCAGGTGTAGCTTTCTGTGATAAGTAATATTCCAACAGTACAGGATCATAGTTTGAAGCCCTTTCACAATCACTAGTTGCCGCGCGCCTCTACCGGCTACTATGGTTTCTGGGTTTTCGTATTCGACAGTGTCATATATTGATTTTTTTTTAATCTTAATCGAGGTCTTTTTTATTATGTACTGTCTATCTGACTGACTGTTTCTTTGTGTTTTTTTTCTTTTTTTTTCTGGTAATAACAGGTTTCATAATTTGGTCGTGGTTGGGGTTATAAGCTCCTGATCGTGAGCAAATAGCGAAAAAATCAACAAGCAAAACCAAAGTGAACTATAACGTTGAATCTGTTGGCCACGGAGAATTGGTATTATTCTGCAAGTTCTTTACTACAGCAAGAAAGTATACTCCCTTGACTATGGGACATTGGGCCGGAGGAACTTAGTATTTTGACCCTGCATAGGGGAGGAGGGGAGGGGGAGGGGGTACTCTGGCCAGATTCCAAGTCACGGGGATGATCGAAGTATGTTTTTTTCTTGGTTTGAAAATATTTTGAACAAATTTTTTTTTTTAGCTGTGGCTTTACTTAAGTGTTCAAAAAATTTGTTCTTTTTTGGTCTTAATTTTCGCTTCCACGGATCACTCACGACACTTGGAATCCGAGGTACCCCTCCTGTTTAGTACTTCGAAGGCAAAAAAGCTGTTTCAAAGCCTAGTAGGTAAATAAAAGAAAAATAAATATGCATGGCTGTTTCTACTGCGATGAGAGGATTTCTTGTCAAAAAATGTGAAAACTGTATTAAAATTGCTGACAACAGCTACGAAAATTTCGTGACAGCATGCTGACGTGACTAAAGCGTGTGACCAATTTCCGGTCACATGCCAAAGAGGCCTTCCAAGGGGGGTAGCTGTGTCGCAATGTCGCTTGCTTTAGGAGACCGTTGTCGCCTAATCTACAGCTGCAAATGTCGCTGTCGTTTTTTGAAGTGTACATAACTGTACCAGTAATTTTTGTTTTGCGAGAAACTGTTTCGCAACAGGGCTATAACAGGATTTTCATGGTGGTCAGTTGGCAAAACTTTGTGAGCGGCGAAGGATGAACGCTTCTTCTTGTTCTTTAAGGGTAGGCTCCTGCGGGAAAATTTGGAAAATCTGAACCCTCAGAAATGCAATTTCCTGTATTCTGAGTCACTTTTATTGATAAAATGCACAACTTTCCAACGTCACCGTCGTTTTTCACTGTTTAGTATGTCGCTGTCGCATTTTAGCAGCGTAGGCATGTCACTTCTCGCTTTTTAAAAATTTCCATGTCGCCAGTTTTCAGGGCCATGTCGCATGTCGCTTTTACCCCTTGGAAGGCCTCGCCAAAGGTCATACGATCTTGTGCGATGTTTATCATCAGCCGACGAACGATTGAAGTGATGAAAGGTTTTCAAAATCGAAGTCATTAGTTTGCGATGAATTTTTATTCCTTTTGCCTCCTGACTGAAGTAAAAACTCTTGTAACTCTTGCTTCGACGTGTTGTGACTTTATTTCGATTCACGGCCGGATTCGGACGCAGTTGCTGAGCAAACGTATGTTTGTCTTTTGGCTAAAAATTTTATATTTTGTGACTCAAAACGACGCAAAAGAAGTTGGAAATAACTTTCCTTGCCGTAAAAACGTGTTACAAGCAATGGTGAGTAATCCTTTCATGTAAAACCTTTCTTTTAGTTTGACAACCGTCCGCAAGCCGTCTAATTTGCATAAATTTCCCAATTCAATTGCTCTCACCGCTTGCTTTGGTGTCAGGATGATATTTGATTTCCAGAGCTAAAACTTTCCAGTAAGTTAGTACAAAAGCCAAGGTTCCATTTTATATTGATTTTATGATCAAGCAGCATATACCAGAGGCCTTTTTTTATAGTCAAAGTTGGCCTTTATTTTCTAGCACGTCTAACGTCAAAATATGACCTCTTTACACTTGTCGATTCTAAAAATGTGAAGCATTGTTTATCAAATTTTCTTTTAGGATTTTCAAGAGTAAGAACAAAATAATAATTCGGTGAAGTTTCAATGTCAGGGAATGTTTCTTACGCGTTCACCCTTCTCTCGAAGTTGCCATTGCATCCTGCCGTGTTTTGTGCGAAAAACGAGCATAAAATCGATTTTTCAAACTTTTCCTAATTTCTCCTTTAAAATGAATCGTTTCAACCCAAAATTATTTTTCCTTAAATTAGGTCACTAAAAGGGATGTTTTGGCTAAATAAAAAAAAATTCGAATTTTTGACGAGTGTCGTGCGATTTTCGATTTTCTCAGATAATGGCTCTTAAAACTTAACTTAGACTCGCCTACTTATATATACTTTTACAATAAGATTCTAGAACATTCTAAATACTCTAATTATAGAAAGATTACAAAATATACCGCTTTAGAAACGCTTACACAAGATCCTAAAATAAACAAACTACGAACTCTCGCGAACCTTCTAGAAAGTCACGCTAGTCGCGCAATACAACTTTTCGTAACATAACTCCCTTTCAGAAGAAATTTTCTAAATTTCCAATACAACAGAAAAATTGTTAGCTAATGTACAACAGGGGTAGTCCGGTGTCTCTCACGTTACTCTTCCACTCGACTAAGATAATCCGCTCCAAAATTCTCTGATCCTTTGATGGCTTCAACTCTGAATGTATAACTTTGCAAAAACATAGCCCAACGCATAAGACGTCCGTTCGCAAACTTAGCACTGTTCATATACTTTAGGGGTTCATGATCCGTCTGCAGAACAAAGGGAACTCCGTACAAATAAGGATGAAATCTCTTGATACCCCAGACTACTGCTAGGCACTCTTTCTCAATTGTAGAATAGTTCCTTTCTGCACTTGACAATTCCTTGCTTGCGTAGCAAACTGGGAACAGCTTCTCATCATGCTTCTGCATTAATACGGCACCAATTCCGGTATTTGATGCATCCGTTTGCAAGTGGTACGTTTTCACTGGGTCCGGAAGACGAAGAATTGGCTCATTCGTCAAATGAAACTTGATGGTCTGATATGCCTTCTCTTGTGCTTGACCCCACTCAACTCTAGTTGGTTGACCCTTGCGTGTCAGGTCCGATAGTGGAGCTGCAATAGCTGCAAAGTTAGGGATAAAGTCTCTGTAATATCCGGCCAAACCAACAAACGAACGAACTTGCTTCTTTGTACCTGGCCTTGGCGCATTCTTAATCTTCTCGACATTCTCCTCGTGTAGAGCAAGCACTCCTTGTTCTAGGCGATGACCCAAGAAATCAACGCAACTCGCCCCAAAAATACACTTAGTTGGTCTAATAGTCATCCTAGCTCTCAATAAACGATTAAACAACTCTCGGAGGGTTTTAATATGCTCTTCCCAGGTGCGTGTATGAACCAATACATCGTCCCAGTAAAAATCGACGTTGTCTAAATCTTCAATTAATTTCTTCATAGCTCGCTTCAGGGTTGTTGCAAAGTTAATCATTTCAAACGGCATCTTTAAGAACTCGTAGGAACCGTCGGGGGGTTACAAACGCAGTCTTCGGAATATCCTCCTCAGGTATGGTAATCTGCCAGTAGCCCTTGCTAAGATCAAAGTTGACTGTTTCTTTAGAGCAGTATCTCATCAACTGTATGGAGAACCTAGCTATCATATGAACATTCGTTGTGCTACATAATTTACTTTATCCACGTGTTCACCATAGGTCTACTTTGATTTTAATATAGCTTTTGAACCGTAACTGTAATTAGCACCTAATGAAAATACTTAAAATTATAATTACAAAAGCTTCATACTCATTAGTGAACAGCCTCGAACAATGTGGGACGGTTGTCACTACAACTGAACAGCAGTTCATTTAAATGTTCAAAAAACAACAACAACAACAGCAACAAGGTTTGTCTTTTTCTAGATACCCTCTTTCCCCATATTCAGTATTGAGACATAACAGAACATTTGCTGGCACAAACACTTTTAAGTATGTACTGACGCTAAAATGAAGTGCATTTTTTTTGTTACCCTGTTTAGTTGTAAAGTATCTAGGAAGCGGCTATAGCACTCAAGAACTAAAGTGAAATACGTCTCGTGTTTCCCCCTACAATTCTTTCGTGTTGTAGCCGCTTCCTGCGTGCTTTACAACAGCACAGAACAGACAGTCAAGGCTTCGTTATTTGTTAATTAGGGGCAACATTGTTTCAACCTAGTATTTCTTACTCGTTTCGCAGTTTTTTCCGGTGAATCCTTCCACGCAAATACACTTGTATCCATTTTCCTGGTACAACGAAATGCATTTACCAGCGTTCTTACAGGGCGAACTGTCGCACAAAGACTACACAGAGGAAAAGTAAAGCAAAGTTAAAGTATCATTGAGAATCAAGGAGGGTTGTGTGCCCCAATGACCCTGGAAGCAGCTACACAGTTATAATAACTCCTCTTGTGGGGTTAACTTAACTCCTTACAGTGGAGTTATTTTTTGGAGAGTTATTTTAACTCCAAAAAGGAGTTTAAAGAACTCTTTTTCAGGAGTAAAAATGACCCAGATATTGAGGAGTTAAAACAACCCCCAAAAAGGAGTTATCCTGTACCTGAAATTTTTACTCCACTTTCAGAGTTAAAGTAACTCCAAAAAGAGTACGAACAACCCATGTAAGGAGTAAAAACAACCCCATTTTCGGAGTTTTTTAACTCCAGCCTGGGAGTAAAAAAAAAAACTCTTTTTCAGGAGTAAAAATGACCCCAAATTTGGAGTTAAATTAGGAGTTAAAGTAACCCCGAAAAAGGGGTTATCATGTACCGAAAAATTTTACCCCATTCTTGGAGTTATAATAACTCCCTAAAAAATTACTGTGGAGTTGGGACCTTGGTCCCTGGTAGATTCATCTGTGCTGGGCAGATTTTGTATGAAAAGGGAAGACAAATTGCAACGCCTGGCTCTTTAGAAGTCAGGCCATGGGGTTAATGTCCTATATCCCCGTTCAAAAAAATACAGACGGAAATTCAGTAATCGACTTTCGTTTACCAACAAGTTGAGCCTCAAGTTTAGTTTAGTAGCATTTAACACAAAGTATTTCACCTGCACGCTGTTGGATAGAAGCCGGCTATTATTATCTCAAATAGAATATACGAACAAACGCAAGTGAAATAATTGTTTTATTTTTATTCAAAACACCCACAAAAAAAAAAATGATGAATCTTCCCGACTTAATTTTTCTACTACAAACTGGAAGTCCACAGACTTTTGACGCGTCACACGTCTAGCCGAAAAAAAAAACGTCGCAGCGGTGAAAACTGTAAAAAATATATCAGGATTCAGTCTCGACAGGAAACTATCGCAGATAGTTTGAAATTTATATTTGGATATTTAGCGTAGTTAAAAACCACTGAACAACTCCCTCGTTCGGATAGCAAAACCGGCTGGTTTTGCTGATAGTAGAGAACAAAAGCTATACCTGATGCCTGGATTAATTGTCGTAGTGAGTGGGTTCATAGTCTTTCAGTATTTTCTCTAGCTGCATTGCTTGTGGTTTATATTAACATATTAACCTGTTTGTCGCATCCGATGAACAGGCTGCAGATGTATATTGGGGGGTGGCTTCCAGGCAAGAAAGTGTCTTAGGCCACGCACTGTTTTTGTTATTTGTGAATGACATTCCGTTACATCTAACAAATTCAACTGTGGACATTTACGCTGACGACACTACAATAACCGCAAATGCGCATTTCTCGGATCTATGCTCGATGACCCAACGTTTAAATTCCGATCTTGATGCGGTTCAGAGATAGGCGTCTTGCAACAAAATGTTCATCAACAAGAAAAAAACGAAGTCCCTTTTAGTGCACGGAAAGCGTATTCCCGCTTCAGTATGGGAGCATGATATGGGACAGCTGCAATGTCGAACATCTTCAAAGTATTTTAAAAATTCAAAAAAGAGCGGCACGCGTTATGCTCGATGCTGAAAGACTTACACCATCAGTCGTATTATTTAATAATTTAAACTGGCTCCCTTTTACTAAACAATCTCTAATAAAGAGATGTGAACTAGTGTATAAGCGGGTCCACAATTATATTACGCCTAGTTATGTAATTAATCTATAAGTCGGAAATTCAGAAATTCATAATCGAGCCACTAGACATTCAAACATAAATCTGATGTGACCCAAGTATAAAAGAAAAACAGAAGAAGGTCGCACTTTGACTATTAGGACTATAAAGGACTGGAATTGCATGAATGCCAATATAAGAAATAATGGCTCGCTAGCAAGTTTTAAGCATAACGTTTTTAAATCTCTTCTAGCTGAACAAAAGGCTGCGATGTTCCTTAGACTGTAATTGTATATACGTTTTATGTTGTTTTTATCTTCTTAGTCAATAATTTTATAAATTATTTATTATATTTTATCCTAAATTTTCTTTGAAAATTGTATATTTTATAGTTATTAGTTGTAGAATCTATATTTTGTATTTGTTTTGAGGGCCACCGAGTCATCAGTGTCTTAGGACTACTGTAAAGTGTTTTACCCTCTCTAAATAAAGCCTGTTGTTATTATTATTATTATTATTATTTTTAAATGGAGAACCAATGCTTGGCTTGTTTGGTAGTTGGTCGAGGTATTTTTTTTTAAATCCATTTTTTGGCATTTTGAACTGAATTTTCGATGATAGGTCATCCCATACTCGTTATATATTCTTTGTGGTTTTCTTTGTGTTTTTTTAATTAAATTGCATTTTTTGCGTTTCTTCGGCGAAGAAAACTGTCAGGCAAACTTTCCTTTGGCTTTTTACAGTGGCTCAACACAGTTTCTCTGGAATTGCTTTTTAATCATCCCTAGTTCTGTACATGTTAAGATTTTTAGCGGGGCTCCCTCGCGCGCGAAGCGCGCGTAGGACAGAGCCCCATACTCATAGAATATGGTCAACCTCTTTTCGTTTGGTTGTCACGTGACTGACCGAGCGTACGTACGTACGTACGCGTCTACAGATTGTACGGGTAGGGTAGGGTAGGGGAGACTATGAAAAGGAAGGGAGGGGTGTCTCAGGTGTGTCTTGGCAAACCCATATCTTTTATAATGGCCGTTCACAATATGGTCAATTGACAGCTGTCAAAACAGGATAGCCACTGACCAGTATCACATTGCCATATCGGGGGCTCATGTGTCAACTCATCAAGATGACGTGATTTATTTGGAAGCTGTCGGCTGACCAGTTGTTTTACTAGCTCGCAATCAATGTTCAATCTCATACGTTCTAGCTAAATTGAGAGCACAGGAAAACTGATAATGCACACATCCATTGGACATCAATGTTGTGATCAGGGGGGGTGGTGAACTTGGTAGTTTGTTTGTCCGGACGATCTTGGCCATCGTGACGTCACGAAGAGAGAAGCGCTCAACTTCGAGGAGTTTTCGAAAATGGCGCCGTTGTCATTTCCAAATGCTACTTTTAAAGTTGGTTTTCCTGGATATTGACGCTCCAAAATGGTTTTTGTCACGGTAGGATAGTGCAGTTCCAACATCTCTTTCCGAAAAGGTGAGTGAAATGTGTATTAATCCGAAAAATAACGCGTATGAGAGCTGTAAACAGTTTCGGTCAATTTCCTCGAGTGAAATAATGTGCCGCAAAAGTTTGCGTGTACGCACAGTAATATCGCATTTTCTCGAAATCGGTGAGGTGTTGAACATCGAAACTTGGCATAAGGGTGGGTTACTTCTATTGGAAAACATTGTCTCTGAAGTTAATTGAGATAAACTTGCAGAAAAAATGATCAGTCCATTCGAGTGTGCCAGCGTAGCCTCTAAGCTGATGCAATGGTATTCATTACTTTGCTGTTATCTCCAATAATGCCAATAGTATCACCTATTCAAGCTGTCTTTTCGGGATAAGTAAATTTTAAAGTAGTTTCTGATAGAGGGAAAGTATAGTTGCAACAGCTCTTTCCGAGAAGGAGAGTTAATTGTATTATATTCTGATGATAATTACCTCGTAAACAGTCTAAACAGTTTAAGCCAGTTTTTTCAAGTGGAATATTTGTCGCAGAAAATTTGCATGATCGCATATTAACATCGCATGTCTTACAAAATCGGTTTGGTGTGGAAATTCGAAACTTGGCAGAAGGGTAGATCAGCAATAGTGGAAAACATTGTCCTTGATGTTTAATGGGAGAAATTAGCAGTAAAAATGATCAGTCCATTCGAGTGCGCTTAATATTGATATAAACAGATGACCTCGACTCGGTTACCCCGGCACAATGTAAGTCAATTATTTTTCGGTTTTAAGAAAAAGTAAACCAAAGACTTCCCTCAACAATGTATCTATAATAATTACACCAGGAATATATATATTTTTAACACTTGAAGGTTGTACCATATTGTTGAAGCAAAGGATATTTCTCTGTAATACCTATAAGCTTACATTAAGTTTTCATAAATAGCAAAAAAAATTAATAAGATTTTCATACAGCTCCAAACATGTACATCTGTTATGCATGAAGCAATTTCATATCGTTCCATATCAATAGTTAGTGCGAATGGAGTCAAACATGTACAGTGAAACTTGTATAATGTAAGCGAACACTGCAGAGAATGCTGTAGTGCCCACTTAATACAAAGTTTCTTCCCACTACATACAGGTTTCGATAGAAAAGGTCATATGAGGCAGACCTGCCAACTCTCACAATTCTGCCGTGAGTCTCAAGATTTTTTAACTTTTCTCACGGTCTCACGACAAGACTCCCAATCTCATGGTTTTCTGGGAAATATTCTAAATTGAAATATTACCTTGTTGAATAAAAACATAAATTTTGTGAGGAAATTCTTGTGCCTGGATAAGCTTTGACTATTTTAGCCATGAAGTTGTCTTAGTCCAAAGAAATGACTCTGCTGTATGTTTCGTCACAGTGATAACCTATTTTCTGGCCTCTTCAAGTCATCAAAGAAAAAGCGGCATCTAATTTGTTACATAAGGGACCACACTAAAGCAAGGTTATATTAAAATAAACAGTTGATTCCACTAATGGAAAAGGGGTAGTTTAATTTTGATCGGGAAAAAATAGAATCTCACTACTTTTTGTAGAATCTCCTGATTTTTTTTCATGAGTCTACAGATTTTCCTTATTAGGGGTTGGCAGGTCTGTATGAGGAGCTAAGTACCATTCAAATAAAAGGCGGAAACATTTGGAATACTTCCAGAGATATGATGATATACATTTGCATTAATATCTTTATTTGTGCGCAGCAATTAATTAAACCTAGATTGTACCTCAAATTTTAAGATATCAAATGAGTGAAACAAGCTTTATACAAACAAAAATGAAATGAGAAAGTACTGTAACTCATTTATATAATTTACAGAAGTCCCCTGGTGACACCAGCCAAGTGCTGATAGGGCAAGACTCCCAATCTCATGGTTTTCTGGGAAAGCAAAAGGCATCTTAAAATAACAAAAGGCACATAGGGCTCAGCCGAATGGTACCATAATGACGTCAACACGTATGGTAACAGGCCTTTTCTCCGAAACCTACCCCATTCCCCTATGGCTATTTTTGTTTGCGTTTACCCTACCTCACCTCCCCTCCCCATACCTGATGAAACAAGGCTTTCAACAGTTTGTTGAGATAGGATGCTTTTTGTTTTAAAGGATGAGCTCATCATATTTTATTATCATAGCGATGGGGGTAAGATAAGTTAACAATAATAGACAGATTATTATAGGTGGGTTACTCATTTTTAGAGCTATCCCTGGAAGAAGAAATGGAAGTAAGGAGCTGACTGGCAGCCACTGAGATTGAGCTGAGGAGAAAGGAAATTGAAAGAGAAGAGAAAGAGTTGAAAGGAAAAGAAGAAAGGTTAAAACGAAAAGCAAAAGAAATTAAAAACACAGTAATAGAGGCGAAGCGGGTAGCTGCCCAATTGCAATGAATAGCAGGGCAGCTAGACTGCTTGGCTAACCAAATTCTAGAAGAGACCAAGAATTAAAGAAGAAGTAAAAGAAAAACACCAGTGTAAGAAAATTTTATTGATAACAAACCGTTTCTTTTAATCAAAGTCAATGTGCAAAGTTTTTAAATGTAAACAAGTCTAAGTCAGACCTGTTATGCAAGAAAGAAAACACATTTGTTCAGTATATAAAAAATAAAAGGAAACTGGTTCTTCTAATTTCTTGTATCCTGTATGGTCTCTTCTTGCTCCATGGAATCCACTCCATCTAACATCCTCCACTTCCCAGACCGCACGACTCTCTTCATGGAATCTATTATACTAGATCTTTACAGACATCCAGTAAGCAGCACCTCCTCCATCATACACTGCTTGTTTTTTCTCATCATCTACAGAGTATTCCCAACTAAGGAAGCACCTAATTATAAAATCAGTCAGATAAAAAGAGATTATTTATAGATACAAAAGTCAAAACAAAATAAATAAAGGCAATATTATCACTTAAAATCCCTAAATATTTGTTAAGCATCTCTTAAATCAGATGTTATAATGGTTTTCCTCACCTACTCCCTAAACTTCACATTAATATAGGTGAGTTAAACCACAAACACCACCCCCGCCCCCCCAAGCAATGGGAAAAAAATGTCTCCCTTGAATTATAAATTTTTGTAACTTCAAGCAACCTATCAGGATAATCCAAAGACTGATTTCTAATCTTAAACCAATAGCTAAAAGGCAAGGCTATGTGAAATATATCAGCAGAGGCAGTACAACAGCAAATTTTAAAGAGGGGCTTTAGAGCTATTATAATGGACCACCTATAGTCATATAACGATTGGGTCTTTACTAAGTTACGCCTGCTGAGAAATTACCACAAAGCTACATCAGCTGGGTGATAAAACTGTACAAGCTGGGTGATAAAACTGTACGAGCAGGCCCCGAAGATTGTTGGAACTGGACAGTGTCACTTGATGTAACTGACAATAGCATGGAGTCCAAGTAAGTTAAAAAGCATCAATGATTGAAAATTAAACTGATGCCCCTGCACTCCCACTCCCAGTAGATCCCCTGCCTTGACATTACCTAATAAACATACATTGATACTCGTGTCATTTTCTGAACTGGTGTAGTTATTGAACTATATTGAACTACACAAAAAGGAAAACGAAAAAATGTATCATTTAAGAAGTCTCTTTTTATATTGTAAAAGTGTGAGAAGGATGATGATATTCATCGCATGAAAATCCTGCAATTTTTTATATCCTTAGAAGTTTTTTCCCCACCTTATTTTTAAGATGCGGACGCCCGAGGAAACACATTTTCAATATTACACCATTGAAACGCTTACTAGTGTCCGTTTTCTTGGCTTTTTCTAGTTTTTTTCTATTAACTCTGTAAAGCGATTAAGGCAAAGCTACATACCCATCCTTTCTGCGGATTCTCCTCCTGGACTCTGCATAAAGCCCTAAAAATGTTGATGTTGATCAAAAAGTTTAGCTCACGGCACTTTACCCCAGTGATAGATTCTGTTTGACCATTTACAGGATAAAAACCATGTTTTCCTTTGTTTGTGGGGCGAAGAAGCAAAGAGAAAGGCAATGTGAACTTATCTCCATCATGAGCAATGAATGTTTCGACAAAATGATCGTAATTTATGGTGAAAAGTTGCAATACAATAAGCTATAATAATATCCGTGATTATCGCCCGACGATTTGATTCAATACGCTTTATTAACATTTTGATACGTTTGACTCAAACAGCAAATCCTGTCAAAAACCCTTGAAGATTATAGCCCATATTCTATAAAAAAAAAACACTTGCTTCTTACATTTGTTTAATTTTAATGAATTGTTTACACAATTTGATAGTCTAGTATGAACATCATGACGCTATGTTTCGTGACCTGTCCACGCCACTTTCGCAATTTTTGTAAACATCCCTGAGGTTTGCGACTTTTATCGCACTGATCATTTTTGCTAACTTATTAGATGACTCACTTCTATCACTAATTGAGAGACCCATACCATATTAACGTCATTTGTTTTTCTCGAGACTAAATTCTGCTGGGCTCTTTAGTTATGCGTCTCTAAAGACGCGCCGGTATGAGTTGTACCATCTGGTCGACCTCGGGAAGTTCTTGATTTTTTACGATGGAAATGCTCTTTCCTAGAATATATTGCAATTTTACTGTATAGCATTAATAGATAAACACGTACCTTCGGTCGTTTCATCGCAACGTCTCGACTTTTACCTCTTGAAACCACGAAACAATTTCGCTCGCTGAATCCATTTAAAGTTCCCGGGATAAATTTCTCGTGACGTCACGATGGCCAAGATCATCCGCCGCGCGATCCCTATTCTCGGTTTTCACATGACGTCACTAAAATTCAAACTAAGAAACGATCGATTCTTCTGAGTTTCTGAGTTTCATGAAGTATTACAGCACCTAAACACCTTTATTTAAAGAGAGTTTTGGTTCGAAAGGGTTCTTCGTTTTGCGATAGAGGACGTTTGAATTTCTAGGCTTTTGCGTGACGCGGCATTTAGCTGGCGGCCACAACGGCTTTTATGTGGGTGACAAACATTACCAATTTTGGGAGATTTTGCTGTCTAAACATTCCTTGTCTCAGAATAAATATCACTTTAATATTTTATGAGTTTTTCAAGCGATGAATTAACGCATTAGTACGAAAACTCAAAAACAGATGTTTCTGTTGGTTTCCGGCGGCCATATTTGTGCCCCGCAAAGGGACACAAACATGGCGTCTCCATACAAAGCTTTCTAAATTTTGGTAAAACGTTTTTCCTAATATCTCACATATGAAATATCGCACAGACCTGATTCTTGGCGAGGCCTTTTGCTTATTTATCTTCTTCTATTTCCTAGATTCGGGACTTTCTGTATTGAATGGTTTGCAATTTTATTTTTGATTGCGTGACAGTGAAAACCGAGAATAGGAGCGATTGAAGAGTTCATTACCCCCCCCCCCCGGTTGTGATCAATTGCCAGCTGTCAAAACAGGGTACCCGCTGACCAGTATCAGTTGACCGTATCGCGGGCTCAGATGTTGACCCATTGAGGTCGAGTATTTTTTAAGTTATCCGCTGACAAGTTACTAGTTTTAAAATGATCGCAGGCTCAAGTTTGATTGTTTTTAAATTCATATGAAATATGTTTTGTTTTTGTGCCGCAAAATTAAAGTTTTGATTTAAAACTGACCTGGGACACCAAAATTCAGCCAGCTATTACAGGCAGGGAAGGCAGTTTCTTTTGACTTTGATCATCATGGTCATGCATTGGTCACGCTCAACGTCCAATTTCTACGCTCTGATTTTGTCAAAATTTGACAGGTGAGCTCATGCGGAAAATTTATGCAGCATCTTGAATCTTGTTTACTTTGACAGCCGAAGCAGACAGAGTTTTGTGTCAACTTGTGATGTTTTTAACTGTCTTTTTCCACTGGATGCACAAAATGAAATGCAGCTGCTATCAGGAGTCTTCTGTTATTCGTGGCTAGTTGGTTTTTGGTTGAGAAATTACTACATTACTTGTCAAAGTCGGAAATCCGATTTCGGATGGCATCGATTTCGCTTTTCACCTTGCTTGATGCGTAAGGGTTGAAAAGTCTGAAGCGATACTGGACTTCCTTGATACCTTTCAGGAGCTGCATCTCGCATGGTAATTATTGTGTTTGATGTTTGTTTTTTATATCTAATTTGATGAAGTCGAGCGCAGTTTATGCGGCTATGTAGTTTATGCACGTTTGTAAGATTTGAGACGATTTGATATGACCAAGAATCAGGTTTGATATAAGCTTACAGAACTTTAAAAAGCCTTTAGACATTTTCTCACCGCAAATAGAAAGAAAACGTTCTAAAGAACATTTAGTTATAATTCTGGCTGTAAAAGAAAGCTTTGAGCGATTTTCTTGCCTCGAGTTCATCTTTGAAAAAAGTAAATACCGGGAAGCCGGCTTAAAACATAAACTTAAGCTTTAAGCTTGAAGACTCAGGATTTTTAGAGACACTTTAATACTTGTCTTCGTCAATGAAAAATGTTGTCTCTGTATATGTTTCACCGAATTATATTTCTTTTATTGATTTTTGGTAGTCTCTCTTGTAATTTTAATCGCCGTGCCGTTTGTTTTCAATCGTTCAGTGAACATCGCTTGCAGGAGTACTCACAGTGCCGCGGGTATCAAACCGGCGCTTTTAAAGATTACACATCGATAAAACAATTTAATAAAACTGAATAAACATAATAACTTCTTTATTATGTTGTAGCTTAACTCTAGTATGTTCCTTCAAACACTCGCTACAGTTCGCACTGCAAAAGTGAGAACCGGCTGGCCGTATATGATTTTGGAAATTTTTTTAACGGTTTAACAAGCCCACGCGTGCTTCGATCGTCCTGAATATTGAATGAGTGCAATTTGTGTTGCAAAATTGTGAAATACTGCCTTCTGTCCGAGGTCTGTATGATAAAAACAGTACCTCTGTTTCACCTCAGATGTGATGTGTAAATGGTATAAAAGGTTGGTTTACATGTGCACGCACCAGGATTTGTTAGCAAGATTTTGTAAAGTAAACCTGTCGAACGCAAAAAAATTCGGCCTGATTTTTTTTCTCAGGCTTAATTAATCTTACGGTGACCAAGAGCCATTATGGCTCCTAAATGTGATCGAAGATGATTACTATTTTTTGGGTGTACATATGAGGCTATCAACTTGATGTAAGATTTTGTTCACTCTTGGGCTGTTTGCAAATTATTTTTCTCTAAAATCACTTAGCCTTTCCCTCAAAAGTCACATGAAAGTGCTATGTGCTCTAAAGTTAACTGAATTGTGGAATACAAGTTTATTGTTTGATTTAAATTATAAATATATTAATGGGAGCCTCGCTTTTAACCCTGGCTAAATATATATATGTTATCGTGAGAATATATGAAGCCAATAAGCTTTTGAAGAAAAAAGTGTGAGGACAGCCGTTGAAAAATACCGAGAAGTTGTCAGTAAAAATTGATTGTTTTAGTCGCCTTTGACATATCGCGTGATCTCAGCGCGCCCTTAGCTATTGGGCATGCGAAGGAAGCATTTCATCGCTAATATAAACCAAACGAAAGTACTTAAAATCTACTTTTTTTTACGAAATTTGGCAATCCTGTTGACATTGCTCTTCAGTCAAGGAAAACCACACCAGTAAAGAAAATCGCTTAAATCTCATGCAGAGTATCGGTAAAATAACCACACAGGAAGGAAGAAAACTCCAAGTAAATAAGGTAAAGCGTTTTTTTATTAATATTGAAAATTCTAGCGATTATTTTTCTTTTTGAAACTATGACCTGGATTCCTAATGCAAATCCTTTATGTTCAGGGTCATTTTTGAGGACTAGGTAATATAAGACCACACGGATTAATGATTAAACTATCATGTTGAGCTCAGGGGCTGCCTATGAGGTTACTAATTGTAAACTGTATGCTAATTCATCAAAAAATCTACTAATAACTGGATTTCGCGGAAACCAAATCAATTCGAAATTTTAGGCTTGTTTTAAACCATGTTGGACCTGAGCGTATACTAGCCAGGACCTCAGGTATTAGGGACGCCCCGAAAATAAAAGAATCAGAGCTAAAATAGGACGCACGCGATCCGGGAAAGAAAACAGCGGGGCAAAAAATGTCCTCTTTCTCTGTCCCCTGTTCCCGCGCGTTTTCCCACCACTCTTTACCCAACGACTGCACTACTATCTTGCGGCCTCTAACAGGCTACAAAAATCGAGGTGTTTCTCGAAATAAGGACAAACAACGAAAAAAAATATGGAAATAATAAAATGAGATCAAGTAATGGGAATTTTGAGCAACTCTAACAAACGTAAACCAGACTTTGAGTCCCTTAAGTCCCTCATTCCTCGTCTCCTTTAGTTTTGTTTACAAAACTTAATGCTTGCTGTTTCATAGTGTAGCACTGCTACTAGCCTGCGTAGCAGGCGTTTGGAAGTAGTGGGCGAAAGAGAGAACGGGCGCGCGCGAGGGAGACATGCCTCTCACCTCGCGTGTCTCCTTCTCGCGCGCCCGTTTTTTCTTGTGGTCACCACTTCCAAGCGCCTGCTACGCAGGTGACACTGCTACCGCCAGTAACATGTATTACTTGTGACGCAATAACGAAAGCTGTTTTTTTTAATAACGAAACACGAACGGTTTTATAGTTACAAGTGGCAGTTCTGTCTTTAAATGTACATTGTTATGGCATCCCATAACAAGGATGGGCATCCCATCGAAACAGGCAAACATTATATGAGCTAGGTGGTTCGCTTATGTGAAAAAGAGCGAAGAACTAGATTCAATAAAAATTGTTTCAACTAGGTAATTTACTCGGTTAAATTCATTTATTGCCTGGAACGTTAATGAATACGAATTCCCTCAGTTGAATGTTAGTTAATAATTATTGGTTTTCCCATGACGTCACTAAAATTCAAACTACAAAACTATCGATCCTACTGAGATTTTACTTTCATGTTGTATTAGAGCAGCTGAAAACTAATTTTCAAACAAATGTTCGCTTCAAAAGGGTTCTTGGTTTTGTAATTGAGTACGCCTGAATTTCTAAGCTTTTGCGTGACGCAGCATTTACATGACGGCAGAGAGAGCTGTCATTTAGGATAAAAAAAGTGACTTTTTTCGAGGACTTTTTTACCTAAACAGTTCAAGTATTAGAAAAAGTATTACTTTGATGTTTACGAGTTCCCCCAGGAGTAAATTCACGCTTTTGTAGTAAAACTCGGTAACACGGTGATTGTATGACTTTGCTTGTACGTCCGAGGGTAATCTTATGTAAGGAAACCTAAAGAAGTTAATAGTCCTCATAAAGGAGTGTAATAACCCGAAATACAAGGTTTGGATTGAATTTTCGTTGTTACCCTTTTGCATAAAAGAAACAAATTTGACATTTATGCATGTCACTTTTACGGTTAAGGGCGCAAATAATATACATTTTTATCCGTAAGTTTAACAAAGACCCTTGCACGCCCAACTGGGTTCGCTCAGCTGACTTAACTTTGGGGTTTTTGAAAGTCAATGCCGTTTCATTTACCAAATTCGTGGAGATGCCACCCGAGCTTTCATGCACGACTTTTTGCTGTGCATAATAAAGTCTAACCGGCAGAATAGCGTAAAAGAGAAGTATCTATAGAGTAAATACCTGGTATTACAAAATGACGTGTTTTGCGAACTTTTAACTCTTTTTGTTGGTAACTATGTCAGTCGAAAGCTCTGTCTTGGCCTTCCTTATAAACGTAATTAGGACATTCGAAGATAAATATCGATTTAACCAAGTATAAGTAGGCTGAGTTTGAATCAGGTATGTCTGACCATCGGTAGATGGTAGATGTTAAGAGTTAGAAAACTACCTTTTCACCCAAAATCAACAGTCAAAAGCTTTAAGATTTTCCCAGCAAAGATCCATGACGTTGTTCGTTTACAAATGCTAACTTTCGAAACTTGGTAGAGTAGTAGGTCTACTAGCGTAGCTCTTAAATTTCCTCTTAAAACCAAACTATTGTGATAAATTAGAAGTAAACTCACCGCAACGTAGATGTGATGAAACTCTCTGCTGGCGTTGAACTTGTCGGAGTTGTTAAACTTGTCCGATGGCAGGAGTTCGCACAGAAGTTTGCCGTTGACATCAGGGAAGGTAGCAACGTTGTAAGAAAAACATGAGGGAATTTTTAGACATGCGTAGCCACAATCGTTTTCGACTTGAATAAGATTCCGTCCAATACTTGTGATATTCAGGTAGGAAAATTCACTGATCATAAAGTTGACATAGAAAAAGTTGCCAATCGATCCTTGGCTGAAAGCTTTTTGTAAGAAAAAAAGGAAAAACATGAGATTCTTGCTTTCTTTTTTCATGACAAAATTAATTACAGTAAAGTTAATATAAGGTAATGTCCATGTACCTTGAGAATCAGTCGCAAAGGTGACAAAGATCCACAAAAGGAAAAAGTAATTTCTGTGAATTACTGGGTCTTCCATCTTTTTGAAATGCAGAAGTAAAGTTCTCAGTCTTAAGTTTGGCTGCTTTTGAAAGAACACCCACATCTCCTGACTATGTCGCTTAAGTGTGTTTATGTATAAGTGGATCGTACACAAAATGAGAAAACCAATTTCCATTAATAAATAATAAACATCTCGTGTGACATCCTTACTCTAGAAAAATGGCTTGAGTTTCGCCTTTTCAAGTGATTAACTAAAAAAAGAAAACCCTTTTTTAAATACTTTACTCTCTACAAACAATTTCACCATTTCCCCAATTTACTTTAAAATATTCTCAGTTTTCAGCAGACGTCGCAGATTTATGCAAATTTGGCCCCCGCCATCCCGCTATGTTGGAGCCCATCCAAGGGCTTATATTTTATGCAAATGCAAGCCATTTCTATATAGGACGAAGCGTTCGCGTGCAATTAATTTAAACTACTCTGTGTTGAGAATAAATTCTCCTGTTTTGTGTTCATACCATATTATGCTGAAACACAGTTAGTAATGAAGTTTTTAAAATGTTAGTTGCTCAGTCCCAGTATATCAAAATTTGTCCACTCAAAACGAAAACAATCTTCGTGTTAAGACTATCGCGTGGGGTGACTTAGGCAAATTATCATCAGGTTTAATTGTGCAGACGTGGCTTCAACTGAATAAATTGTCTTTCCAGATTTTCATCAACTAGATGTGAAGATCCCTGAGAGTGATCTCGGCTTAAAGTCTCAAAAAATGATTGCTCTAAAACTTTGAAGCGGTAGTGTTTCAACATAATATAAATAAATATGAATAAAACAAGAACTTCCACAATTTTCAAAATTTTCAATTTTCAATTTTGCGGAAAATTGATTACCAGTGAGACTACTGTTGCAATTTCCCATGGTGAGGTTAGGTTAAATTACCTTTTATAATTAAGAGATTAATAGCGGAGCTCCACCCACGCGCGAAGCGCGCGCGTGGGCGCCGCCCCATAGCTAAGGAAGTGTGGTAATCTAACCTCCGAGAAAATTTGGTAATCACGTGACCGTATGCCCGACCGTCCGTCCGTACCACAGGGAAACCAATGTTTACTCTCACACTTTCTAGCTAGTTTGAGAGCCCAAGAGGAAACTAATTGCACATCAATGTTGTGATCAATTGACAGCTGTCAAAACAGGGTATCCGCTGACCAGCATCACCTGACCGTACCGCGAGGTCGGTTGCTTTTTGGGGGGTGTTCATATAAAGGTATCAACTCGATGTAAGATGTTTCACTCTAAAATAACTTAGCGTTCCCTCAAAAGTCACGTGAATGTGCCCTTAAATTAACTGATTTGTGGATTACAAGTTTATTGTTTGATTAAAATTATAAATTTATCAATGGGAGCTTCGCTTTTAGCCCTGGCTAAATCTATACATTAAAAATGTTTAGATTCTGAGCGGGCTTTACTTAATGTTTCGATACAATTTTTTGACTAACTGTCAACTAACTGTCCTTGGATTGAAGTTTCCCAAAATGTAGTTTTCAGTAAGCAGAAACAATAGTACCATGTCAGCTATAAACAATAATCTTTGAAATCATTTTTAAAGGTCTCCTGCTTAATGTGTTTCGATACAGTTTTTCAAAGCTGGCAATTTCAATCACCTTAAAAGTGGTTTTTTCCTAGTCAGATCGCTATAACATTTTCACCAGTAATTGGCTATGGATTGAAATTTGTGAAAATTTAGTTTTAAGTAAAATCGATATTACTATGACAACAATAAACAAAAAACTTTGAACTTGATAAAAGCCGCATGTTGTGTGATCTAGACCTGCTACTGAATATCCAGTACTAGGATTTTAAAGTTTGGTGTTTAGCAAACAATCTCCGTAAGAAGTAAAAAATTCTGTGTGTTTGAATTCGACTAAAACGAAAATATATTTCAATAGCCGTGATAGATTATTTAATAAAAACGTTATAAATGACTCAATTTATTCTTAAGTAGCGTCAGAATGATACTTAATATCATATTTTGATGCTAGGAAATTTTGGTGTACTTTCGTTTTTGCGATCTTGAAAACTAACCCGTTTTCTCACTACCTGTATAAGTGCAACTTCACATAATCTTCATAATGTATATAAAAATGTCTGGAACTTTCTTTAAGACTGATTCTCTGCAACACCTTGAATTTCAAGACAAACCTATCCTACGAACCGGTCAAAAATTAAGCAATAGAAAACGTTTTCCGTGTTTGCATAACCTGATATAAACGCGAGAGGGGTTGGGAGAATTCGAGACAGTTATGCAAACCCGAGACGAAGTCGAGGCTTTGCATTAAGGTGATTCCCTAGTAAAAGAACCCAACTTAGAATGTAGATGAAACTTGGTGGACTGATGTAACAAGCCAAGGAGATGATAAAAATGTAAGAAAAAGTGGGGGTCACCGTGCTCGTTTTGACGTCACAATACTGACAAATACGGCTATTTCGGACCCTTTGGCAAAATCCGTGCGCAGCCCAAAACTAGACAAAAAGGATATTTTTTTTCGATGATGCGTGTAGTATCGCACAGAATTTGACCTAAATGTATTGTTAATCCACCTACGTACCAGAAAAATGCCTTTAAATGCCCTTGTTTCTACTTTACGCTGCAAAGTAGATTTAATTTGGACACGCTATATTCGACCCGTTCTAGCACAATCCGTACAATTTAGTAAAATTGCCAAAAAAATGAACATAGATTTATGCCAATTTTTTTCTCAATGAAAGGAAACACTGTTCTTATTAAAATCATGACATAAAAAATGGGGGTCACCGTACTGGTTTTTGCGGTAGAGCTGAAGAAAGTGCGCACCGAATGCATTTCTTCCGATTTTTGAGAGAAGACTGGGGCGAGTTTCAAAATGGCAAGTGTGTGGAAGGGGGAAGGAAGCATTGAAAAATCCGTTTTTACAGAGTTTACATCGAAATATCACGGTTAGGACGCAGTGTGATAGAGATAGCGCTTAAATAAAAATCAAATTGAGTTAGCGCAAGTTTACATCCACTATCGAGGTTCTCTGAGAGGAAGTCGAACTCAGTAACACGCGTACTGGTTACGTTATGCACATTTCCAACAGATTGAGTCTCATCTCGGAAAGAAGGAACCGCAAGCGAAAGTTCCAATAGCGTTTTTCTCAAGTCAACTTCATTTTAATAATGTTACCTCAGATGCTCTTTTTCACGACGGCCATCTTGTTATGCGAAGTAAGAGATGCGCAGTGCAAAACTAAGGAATCACCTCAACTGTCGAGAATTCTCTCAACGCCTAGAGTGTTTATATCAGGCTATGCAAACACAGGAAAAAAGTTTTCTATTGCTTTTATAAAATAACTTTCCTGAGAAAAAAACGCAGAACTCTTTGTATGGCGCTGATTAAAAGCTAAATTTTTACCAGTCGCAAAATCTTGTCCACGAAGTCTTGCACGCGCAATCAGTTCTTGTTTTGCAAAAAAGATGCTTTGCAAAATACGGGATTTTTCTCGCTTAAAATGTCAGCTTAAGCGAAGAAAAATTGACACACCTTCTTTGTAAAGATTTTCCAAGTTTCAGCCGACGAAGGAATGGGTATAAATATAGTATAAACTTGTCGAGTTTTGAACTCGAAAACTTTTTCAAATTCGTGCTTGCGTGATTAGGGGGCGAAAAGCCAAACAACCTGACGCCACAACCATGTTTATATACGCTCATGCAAACACTCCTCTCTGCCAATCAGAGCGCGCGTACTATCTTAGTTATTTTATAATCTGCGTTACAACATTCACTGTTTTGACGTCATGTTAATTTTTCCAAAATAATGCGCACTATACCTCCATGACTAGTACATTTTAGTTTGAGTTTATCGCATCTTTTGAATGTAAAACATCGACAATACTCGCACTGAAATGTACTAGTCATTGATATATGTATTATCCGCATTAATTTGGAAAAATTAGAAGTTGACGGTAAGTGTATTATGTATCTAAGAATAATCCTAGATCTGCAGAGAGCTATTTTGCCGCAGCTTTGCAGGGTTCTCAGACTTTCAGTCATGAAATGGAATCACTAGGTGCTAGACTACCTTCCTGTTTTTAATAAAGATTCCCAGATTTTCTGAGCCATAATAACAACAAAATAAACAACGATTTTCTTTGATAGACCGGGGTTCAGGTTTTATGGGATGAATGAAGAGGTGTAAGCAAACAAGTTGTGCTCCATGCCCTCCTTAGGCAACTCGTTGTTACCAGGGAGCCAGAGAAGAAACCAGCTGTAACACCATTAGCTGTGTGAAACTACAATAAAAATAATACAATAATTAATAAATAAGCTCTGCAGTTTGCTGAACAATGCAGTCGTTTCGATTAAATGTAGTGGAATAATGCATTTACTCAAGAGAGCGCCGCGGAGCTCATAAATTTTTTAATTTCTCTGTGTGACTCTAATTTGTGAGCGGCGCTAATTTGTGGGCAGCGCTCTTTTACGTAAGTTCTGTTTTCGTTGGTTTTAAAACTTTATTACATTTGTGGTCAATTCGTATTACATTGATTGCTTTTGTATTATATTTATAGTCAATTATTACATTTGTGGCTTCAACCTTCCATCTTGACCGAGGTGTCTCATTTATATTTCGACCGAAGTTTCCAAAACATATTTGACCTGAATTCTATTCTCAGGTTGTAAACAACAATTTCACTCAAACATCTGGCATTCCCATCAATTTTTCTTATTGATTGTATAATTTTGATTATTACAGTGCCCTTAAAGCAAGTCCACAGTCCGCCCACATTTTCATAAGTCATTTCTAAGATGGCCTCGTCTTTGCTTCATTTCAGCTTCTGGGGTCTCTTATCCTTTTCTAATGTATTTCAATTAGAGAAGGCCTTATTGTGTGGCTTAAGCCTTATTTATCAAGTATTACTTGTCATTACATGTCACTTTAAGCTGAAGAAAGCGATGGGGCAATGGCATAGCGATTCACACACAAAATTTCGGAAAAAGGAAATTGTCGAAGAGTCTGTTGTGTCACATATTATCAGGAATTTATGACAGCTATTCATGAAGAGCAAATAACGAAATGACAGAAAAGGTAATTAATTTTTAAGCTTAACATAGGCCTGGATGCCTTTTCAGTCAGCCAGTCAGCCAGTCAGTCTTTAGCCAGTTATCTGCTCGACGCAAGTGCATGTTTTGACAGAGAAGCAAGAATCATTTACAATTTCCGCAGTTTGTCTAAGCTTTACAAAGCAAAAACAAACAAAAATGAATCTGGTCTCATAAACGAAAAAAGAAACAAGTTAGTCCAAGCTTCAAAAAAAAAAAGCACAGTTTATCATGAAGCCTCTACATTTGGCACTGAAACTCATGTCCAAAAAATAATAACAGCTTATCAAGTCGTAAAAGTGAGGTGGTACAAGATTGACTCAAATGATAAATGGTGAATGGTTTAACTGCTTTAGAAAAGGGCCTGTTTACATGGCGGAGGGGGACCCCAGGTAGGAATGGTAACCCACTTAGGTGGGGTAACCCGCTTGTCCATATAATCTCTCATTTTAATTTGATCACGTTTACATGAAGGTGGGGTCACCCTTCAGGGTGGATAGCCCAGTCTGCCACACCAGGTAACCCTCTCAGCTGAGGTCAAATTGAGCCTTTTCTGAGCTAACCAGCCAAGCGTGGACCTCGTGCTAAATGTTTAGAGCTGATTTTCTCTCACTCTATTTTAGACGCAAAAATCAAAATTCTCCGACCTCCAGTCGGGACAGGTTTTAAGCTATAGCTTTGAAACTTTCAGATATGATGGATAATGATATAGACTCAAAAGGGTGTGAGGAATTTTCCGATCTCCCTTTGTAACTCATTTTATGTCAGTTTCTTTGCGAAAATCGCGCTCGAGATTCGACTTTTAGTTTGAAATGCAATAATTCCGCTATTACGAGACATATGCAAATTTCCTCATACCCTTTTTTAGCTCTTTTATCTGTCAATCAGACGCAATAAAAAGGAAGCGAATATTTAACAACGCAAAAGGCTGGAGCTTCAGCAGTAAACTCGATACCTCTAAGTTCGAGAGCAAAAAACTTAAGCGGCTTTTGGAATTCGATGAAATAAAATCTTTTATAAGGTAATTTAAATATAACTTGCCTTTGTAGCGAAAATACGCGCGCGACTAGAATTTTTTTCTGTGGGCACTTCGTTATCCTTTACCAAGACGTTAAATGCAAATGTGCAAAAAATAAAGAGTGTTAAAAATTCCTGGAGAGGCATGTTTTACAACCTCGTCCCCAGGGCTTAATAAAAAAGGTAGAAAAAGGTAAAGCGACCATATCTTACGTCAATAACTCGTGACAGTAATAATAAGTGATAAACTTGAGGTCAACGGTGCTTCTTCTTTTACCCCTCTCTCCTTTAATTCTCCGTTTTAAGGGTATTTAAAGCTAGTCAAAGCTACACAGAAAAAGAGAAGTTGAAATAGGACGTGTTGACACCCGGCTCGAACTCGGGACCTCTCGCCCCGAAGGCTGCGCACTAACTAACTGTGCCACCCTTGCTCCTCGTTTTCCCCCCTGAGGACGAGGTTGACATGTTTTAATCATTATCTCAAGGACAGGGTTACCAACGAAGCAAATTATAATCTAATCTTAGCTGCACAATTACAAAGTGGACGCGTTGTCAGTTACGGTTCATGAGGTCGTTCATGTGGCATGTCAAACTTTAACGATTCTGTCGTTTAGGATGTGATACATTTGCGTTTTATGTTATTGTATGACGTCTTTGAAAGCTGGCTTTGTGATCTGTTTAAATTGATATGTAATGATATTATAACTGGCAAGTCTTAGCAGTGACAATGAAAGCCGCACAGTCCGCACAATAAACATGGCCACACTTACCTTGTGGAGACTGGGCACTAGTCAGTATTATGTACATGTAAAACTATTTTGAATAGTGTAACAACAACTAAACATTACCAAATTAAAAACTTAAAAATTTGCAGCAAATGTTTTTTAGCCAAATCAAACAAGAAGAGTACTCACCACAGGGCACCCAATCTGCTATTATAGGTGAAAGTTAACCCCCCCTTTTATCAGTAATTTGGACCATCTGTAACGGGCACCCCCTCCAGTGTTAATCAGTAGGTGCTAAGGAAGCTCTGTGCCAAATTTGACACTTTTGTCACGTCTGTAACGATCCGGCCTATATTTTGCACTAAGAGACCTGACTATACCCTATCAACGCAAGGCAGGGTTTTCTTTTAACCTGCCTTCCAAGTTCGCTGAGGAGCCAAATGCGAGAGAAAACAATTGCTTGTGTGCAGTCGCCATGAAATGAATACTGCAAGCGTCAACATATAAGTTCTGTATTTACGGGAATATCGATCATCTTTCGTCAAGAAACGATATTGTATGTGGACAAAAATAAGTCTTCACTGAAGACGAGAATTTGGTCATGTTTCGCCTATTACATTGTATATCTGGCAGTTTCCCCAGTGAAATTACAAAACGCTGCTTTCCCTGTCCAAGCAAGAGTTGAATTCAAGGACAGATATCAACCATTCCCTTCGAGTTCCGTCATCATTTAAAGGATGCGTTCGAGCCCAAGCATTATCCTGTTTTTAAAGAAACAAATTCCAGCACGCCGACAGAAAATGCAGTTTAAATCCCGATTCATTTTAATGGTTGTTGCATTTGTTGTTAAGACACCGAAGATATATAGAGTACACCATGCAAATCCTATGACTTTTCTGTGACGACGGGTATTTTCCTTGTAACATTTGAGTAGTTCATTTGGGTTCAACATAGAGTAGATTGACGGACCCGGGCATAAAATGACCCTCTCTTCTCGCCTGAGCTTTCCCTTTTTTTAACTCCACTCCCTTCTTTAAGCCATATGGGTATGTGTCGCCCCAAAGGGTATTGATTTTGCGCCTTTTTGGTCTAAAAACGGGTGCAAACTTTTTACATTTTGGTCTGAAATCGTGTAATGATTTTCGAGCGAAAAGTGGGAGTGTACTATGAACTACGTTAATTTGTCGCTTCAATTCAAAATGAAAAAGAAAGAAAGAATATATATTTAAGAGATGTTGCTGGCGTTTTAATCTAAGTAATGATGGTTTTGATTTTAAAAATTGGCCTATGGACCCGAAAAGTTACCGGGCCTTTCGAGAAACGGGGCCCAGATCTGAAAACGGAGGTGGAAAATGACATTTTGCTTGTCTGAAATAGGGTCATGATAGTTTTTATCCACAGTCCATATTATCATCCAAACTACATGACGTGAGTTCGAATATACCAAAACAAAACAACAGAAATACATGCTACATGTACAAAAGTTGATTATGAACATAGGCGTACGGGCTATTTTTGCGAGGGGGTGGGGGGGTGTGGGGCGGTAAACCATTTGCCCAAAAAATTTTTGCAATTTGCCCAAATTTTTACAAAACAGTCGAACTGAAACGAGGGCCGATGCAACAACATAGGCCGAACTCGCACATGAAAATGGCTCCATACAGTTTTTCAGGATCAATACCTGCCAAGTTTGAGCATAAACTACGTCGTCATAAACAAACATTTGGAAAAATTACCACCACAGTTGTATTAGATAAAGATGAAAATTTGTTGTGATCAGGGTTGCAATGACATCGGAGTTGTTATAGCAACGAAATGAAGCCATTACCTACTATACTTGCAGCAATATTTCTCTCTGGGAACCGTTCTTCTAAAATCGATCACATGAGCTTTTTCCTCCAATAGTCGCCTCGATGTTCGTGAAGTTAAAACGGAACCTGTAAGAGCGTTATCGAGATATTTTGGGATAAAGTTTTTATCGTTGGAAATACGGTAAAAAAAGGAAAATCTTGATGTTTGGCCGTTATCTGTAGAAAACGATGCGCTTTTGACATGCAATTTCTCCTCATAGTAGTTTCAATCTTTTTAAAAACGTGGGTGATAGATCATGGAGATAGCTCCGGCCAATTGCTACAAAGAAGGATTTGATTAGTATGTATCATGGCGCTCTTGTTAGCGGTTTTGTAAACATTTCAGTCTACTTTAACAAATTACTGAATAATTTTTAAACCGCTCGATAGACTTTTTAAAAAAATCAAGATTCTTCTCGCAATTCAAACTGAGAATTAGTCAGCCACTTCTTCACTTTAAGACCCATTGCTGATGCTATCTGCCATACAGTGTTCTACGAACGAAGATGATTCTAGAAAGTTAGACGGAAGTTTATTCTAATCAATTCACGACTGGAAATAGCCCATTGCAGTACAGTGCCCAACAATAAAAAAAAATCACCATATGATACCTTTCCTTTATAACCAGAAATTCGTCACGTGCTAGGCAGACACTGTCTCGTGTCAATGTAACTGGATTATTACGCCGACTTCAGGTTAAAATAGAAAATATTCATCTCTTCAAAATATTAAAAAAACATGGAGACGTCTTTGCCCAAATTTTCTCGTGCTGCCCAAAAAATCTTAGTTGCCCAAAATTTGGGGGGGCTGCAGCCCCCCTCGCCCCCCCGGCCCGTACGCCTATGATTATGAAAGAACCGAACAAAGGGGTCAACGAGAGACGTGCAAGAAGCAAATATCTCACAATACTTACTATTTGTCTCAGTAGATAACCAGAACGAAAAAGCGTAACTATAAACTTAAGCGTTTCTTAGAGAAAAGATCTAATAAGTTTAAACGTTCAAATTTACGTGCTTCAACAAACTTTCATGCAATCATGGCGAAAAAGCAGAAAGGTTCAAGTCACGTGACTTGTAGTTCAAGTCAGTCTCAGTCGATCCCGAGTGCAAACAGCGCGAAACACTCACCATGAATTCACAGGAGTACCCCTGGGATGTTCTGGATTTATCGGAGCGTTGACGCAATAAGTCTGGCTCCCAGAAGAACAAAGTGTTACTTTGAGTTAGGTATCGGTCATTATTTATCGCCTGGGGTACGGTGTGGTTTGATCCCCCCAGATTGGCGGTGGAAGATTTTATGATCCCCCTCTTCTATCCCGGCCACTACTGCCAAAAACAAAACAATTTGGGAGCAATTTCTGCTTCCTAACCCACAAACGGATAAATTGAAGTGTTACAACAGTGTTGTTGGGCAGATTTATGAATCTGCTCTTTGTAGTAAACAAGCCGGATTCAAACAGTATCTCCTTGAACAACAGCAAATGCGCTGGCAGCTAAACACAAAAATAACTGAAAGATTTGTCAGATAACAAAAACAATTTTCTGCGAAACGAGAAGTGGGGAGTATGTAAAAATACCACAAAATTCATTGCAGGCGTGGATGGTTGCAAGAGTAGTAGCGATGACGTTGTCAAGTGTGAGTCTTGCTTGACCTCTATAAATGACATCTTGAAATCCTCAGCAGATTTGTTATCATTCTTCGACAGCAAGCGAAAAGTCCTTTATAGAGAAGATCATACTCCAAACCCTTTGCAAGCGAGGAGCTGAAATATTTTCAGGAAGCTCAAGAACGAGTAAAGGTGCTCCATGAAAAACTTCAAGAAGCCTCAAATAAGCTAGCAACAACCCTACTAAACCTGAATGAAGGAAGTTTCCATCTCGCATTGGGAAAGATCGACAATCGCGCAGAATAAAAGAGAACAAAAGAAAGGTAAAAAAATTAAAGGAGAAGTGTTTACAACATAGCCAGGCATACTTACTTCTCGAAAAACTCACCTCAACAGAGTTAGCTGGAGAGGCGTTTGATGCAATCAAAACTAACAACAATTTTACAAGCATCGCAACCACCAATGCTGAGTTAACCGGGAAATTGGTCAGGTGTCTTCATCTTGGCCGTCTCCTATGGCTGCTTGAAAAAGGCGTTTTTAATAAATAAAGAAACATAACCCGTACTTTGCAGGTAGTAATAGCCAGTTTAAACGAAAAATGGCACTGAAGATTCAAGCTCGAACGAGGACTCTGCTGATGAATCGGACGAAGAGGATATCCAAGAGTTGTTAGAGGAGGAAATCCAAGAGTCAGTGGAGAATGTTCAAGAGTCGGTAAAGGGTGGCGTCCAAGAGGCTACCAAAGAATCGTAGGGGGCGAATTGGTGACACTAAACTAATCATTGTTGATATATACCATGGTACATATATGTCTTACTTCTGTTGTTGTTGTTTGTAATGTCGGTGTACCGCCACGTTTATGGAACGTTACTATTACAGGGATACCTTTCAAACTCTAAACATGGAACTTTGTGGACATTTAAACTATTGAACGTAAACATTTTTTAGCATGACGTTTAATACATAAGCACAACCACTACACTGACTATTTCATTATATCAAGATCATCAATAACGTAATAAACCGATCCCACTGCGTCAAATAATTTTCTCCGTTTTTTTTCCTGGTCCCCACTTAGTGCCTGTCAATTAGGGCTGTTCCTCCCCCCAAAATCCTCCCCCCCACCCAGGCGACAAATAATGACCGGTCCCTTAGACACCAAGTGGTGGTCACTTAGCCAGAGACTGTTACGTTCCTCTAGGCTGTTTTGCATTTCACTATGGTTAGCCTCTCAATGAGATGTACTTAGGGTTTCGTCAAGGTTCATTTTCCACGAAGGAGGGAGGATTGAATATCGAGCCAAAAGAACGTCTGTGAGGGAGGCTACACAATGGCCAGAAAAGAGAGGAAGAGCATCAGTGAATGTAAGACGGGATCTACCCTTTAAGGTCTAACCATTTGCGTACGTAAAATAAATGCAGTATTTCAAGAATGACTTGGTCCGGTTAAAATATGCCAAAGTAAGCGATTCATAGCTACTACCGGGGGATATAACACGGCTGTGCACATGCGTGAGGTACTGGCCATACCACCAGAGTTTGGTAATGAATTGTACTTGCTTCCTAGCTGATTTTGAATACTTACTGGATTGCCATGGGGTAAGTGTATCAAACGAGGCTGATGACAGTTGCCGAGACCGTGGTTATTCCGGATATAACAAAAACCAAATTTCATAAAGTCGAAAGCCCAAAATACGAAGACTTAACGGGGTGACCTACGACAAAAGAACCACAGGGTGTCTCTATTTGGCAGAGAATATACGATAGTTTAATATAAGTTAGTTATGCGATGTGTCTAGTTCCATGTTATTACTAAAATTCTTCGTATACTTACAGAAATTCTCCACATAGCATAGTACATACAGCGAGCATAGAGATCAGAACATGCATCATGTGAAAATTCATACCATCAGCCGCCGAAAGTTGTCACGGTCGCCTACAAGAGGTGGTCCTTTTCGAGAGTTTCCAACAGCGGGGATTTAACTGGGAATGTTTTGAATTGGCGGTCACTTCTGGGAGATGTTCGCTTGCGAGGGGTTGTCGCAAGCGGAGGTTCGACTTTAATTAAGTTATTATACATTGTTTTAAAGAAATATTTATTAGTGCTCTTGGAAATCATGCATTGCGCGCGTAATTACAGAACATTATTAGGTTATCTGACTAAACTGTATACTGTAGGTTGCGCTTTGCCTAGTCCTTAGGCCTCATTATTATGTGTGGCCGATGCGTTTCGGGTCACGTGGTCCGAGAAAAATTTTGAGGCCTAGACAAACGCGGACAAGTGAGACATTTTGTCTCACTTGGGGCGGAGATTTTGGAAGCGGGCGAGCTGTCAATAACTTTTCCGCGCTGATTAAAGATGTCCAGCAGCCATGGAGAGTACAGAGGATAAAGAGGTAAACCGAGCATTATTATGCTATGCACGTTTTCATTGTTGAAAGTCCTTTGGCCTTTCTTTTTCATTTATCTCATTACACTAATTTGAACTTTATTTCGTCTCAAAAACTATTTGCAGGCTAAGCAAAACAGCGTCGCAAGAATGATCAAGAATCGGAAGGCACCAGAAAGCTAAAGAAATAAGTATTATATTTATTCTTGGATATGAAAAGCTATCTTTTGTTTCTCTGTTTTCGCTCGCTCCTATAAATTTCACTTCGAAATAGTTTATGTAATTTATTTTTGGATTTGGAAGCTTTTCAAACTAATCGGACAGGCTGTTGAATTAGTCTCTAAATTTGGTAGAATGTCAAGAAACTACTGTTTCAAATCTTTTTATCGATAAAGAAATATCATTTTAATGGTTCATTTTGAAAATGAGGTAAAAAGAAATTACTGGCACGTTATACAGTAGTATTCTTTCCGATTCAAAGTAATATTTTATTTCTATAAAAACAGTAACCAGGTTAGTTATTTTTGTAATAGTGTCAATAGAGCCGATCTTTAAGCGAAGGATATTCACGCGCAAAGTTATTTATAGATTATTTCAGTTGAACGTGAGAACTTTTCAAAAATGCAAAAACGCTCACGCATGCGCACTCCGAGATTGTCTAGGCGTCTCCCGACCGTTCGTCTCGGATACGTCACCGAAATGCATTGACCGAGAGGGCCTGGAAAGACGCCGTATAGGGACTAGGCAAGGTTGCGCTGATAAATTTTCAAAATTAACTGCTAGCATTTAGCCAATGAGAAGGCAGTTAGCGAGTATAATGTAAAATAATGGCCCTTACATGACATGCGGTGAAGCTTCTATTAAGGGCTCGGTAAAGGAAAACGAGGTGCCCACATAAAAAAATTCTAGTCTCGCGAGTATTTTCGCTACAAAGGCAAGTTATATATCAAATTAAAGCTAAAAGACTAAATTACCTTATAAAAGATTTTATTTCATCGAATTTCAAAAGGCGCTTAATTTTTTTGCTCTCGAACTCAGAGGTATCGAGTTTACTGCTGAAGCTCCTGCCCTTTCGCGTTGTTAAATATTCACTTCCTTTTTATTGCATCTGATTGACAGATAAAAGACCTAAAAAAGGGTGTGAGGAAATTTGCATATGTCTCGTATTAGCGGAATTATCGCATTTCAAACTAAAAAGTCGAATCTCGAGCGCGATTTACGCAAAGAAATTGCCATAAAATGAGTTACAAAGGGAAATCGGAAAATTCCTTTAGTCTTTTAGCTTTAATTTGATATATAACTTGCCTTACATACCTACATACTCGGGCAACTAGAATTTTTTTCTGTGGGCACCTCGTTTTCCTTTACCGAGACCTTAACTGAGAAAACTACGGGACCCTCTTATGACGCTTCACATCGGACGATGTCCTGTTTTACAGAAAACGTGAAAAGAAATGCTTAATAAATTCAACTATTAGTGCGGGTAATACAAGATGTCTGGGTAATACAAGTGTTACTTTACCTGCCTATATTACGTTATATTGTATCTCACGCAATGCAAGCTAGCATTTAAGGTACTCTTAAGGGAGAACAGGTTTCTATGGACTTTCCCGGCGCAAACTTACAAGCAAGGGAAACATGGCGGTAAGTGAAGAGGCCTCCGGCTCCTGGATTTTGGCTGTTACAGAAGCTTCCTTGAATCGCTTCCCCAGAATTTCCCACTTTTAGAGGAAAGTTTCGCCCACGCTAATCCGGCAATCTTGGACTACACACGTTCGTTTAAAACTGACTTTATTTTTTTATATTTCAACGATACACGTTCCTTTCTACTATCTAACTTAAGGGGCTAAGTCCACACCACACATGCTTCACAATAGTTATAAATAAACACGGTCTCAGTTCATTGCTCACCAGTCTAAAACGATTCGTATATGTACGTTTTGTTTGTAAATTAGAGATGGTACACACAAGAGTGCCTCAATGCTGTCGTTACCCGCGGCCTTCTTGGTTGTTATAAAACAATACCATGGTAAAACAAGTGGATTGGATGTCTTCCTCGATTTTTCGAACCAATTTCCTTCTCCCCTGGAGATTCGAAAAATCAGGATCACACTGTACTATGTTGTTTTATTATTTATTTACATCTTTTTTTTCTAGAGATAATTATAACTAATATGTAATTATACGACAAGCTGAGGAAAATAAAAGGTTGAGGAAAACGAAAAGGTATCAATAAGAAGCTCCCCTATACCCCTGTGCAAAAAAAATAATTACCAAAAAATTTCTTCACGTCGGGGTAAAAATCGAGTAATGTTATTTGCTACTGACTAAACTGTTTACATTCCAAAGTTCCTTGAAGTCTCAATCAGATGTCAGCGGTTTTAGGAATTAATAGTTCTAATCGACCAAACGTCGGGCTGGCACGTTTTAAAACCACAATTCATCTCCCCGAGGAAAAGCCCTCTTTTGACCAAAAGAATGAAATACAAAAAATAGCCTCACTACAAAAAATCAGTTCACACAATACAGTATACAAGTTCACGAAACACGTTCAAATTAATTATCTTCGTTCACGTGTCATGCTAAATTCCAAAACCGCTTTCACGTGCACGTACTGTCTGGGGATGGTCAATTAAAACTAATTATTAATAACTTACGTTAAAAGCACTAATCTCACATTTAACAGGATAAAAGGATAGGGACCCTCCAACCGGCCTTATTCACACGGCCGCCATATCGTTCCGAGAGACTGAAAAAAGCTTTGTTTTACCACCGTCGACCTCGCAGTGAAAAACTTGGGAGCGAGGCTAGACAGGTAAAACAAAGCTACTTTAGTCTCTCGGAACAAAATGCCCGCTATGCGGCGATAAAAGGCCCATATGCCTGGTAGCTATGCTTAAACTCTACATATGCATGTTCGCACACGTTAGCGGCAAGGTGTCATGACCTCTTATGGTATATGTATTTTCACTGTTAGAGTCATGCCACGGGTTCTGCCTGCTCTGAACGCTGGTATCCTTACAACACCCAAGGGCATTAAAGAGGATCGTATAGAAATCTCAGGGGAGTTCCTTGCCTATTTAAGCCAGCTATCCAGTGTTTTCGGCCTCTTTCACAAGGTAACGCCGTTCTTAAGGCCTTATGCCGGCACTCGCGCGATTAGACATGATGATGATGAGGATGAACGACGTACTTGACAAGGTAGATTTTCTGACCCTCCCACCTCCCCTTCGGCGACGCGTATCCCCCTCTCCGTTCCCTGTCTTACGACCCTCTGCCTTTGTAAAATCTCGCTTCCCATAACTTAGTTTCGCAAAGGTAGTAAGTGGTTGTTCTGACAGTGGAAATGGTTTACTGCTTTCATTAAAAACAACCTTTCATTTTAAATAATGAATAATAATAAATACTTAATTATCCACTCCCCTTATGGGGCTTGTCGGGGATAATGAAACAATAACTCAAATAGATCATAATGGGGAGTTTTTTAAATAGAGTTTAGCCAGTGTTTAACAAAACCGAGTTCTTAGCCATAGTGCTTTTATCTCAGCACCATTTATCGTGAAAAGGTTCGTGAAAGCATAAGTCGTAGACTAGCTAGAAAAGCACTTCTTAAAAGTACGCGCCAGAGGAAGATATCTGGAGGTCAAAAGATTGCTAAACCGCGGCGTAAGTTAGACTTCGTTTAAATAACCGACCCAATACGTTTAAGAATTCCAACTGGTAGGAGGTAAATCAGTTGGCTATTTACAAGCGTGGCCGAGGATTTGAACGCGGGACTACCATAAACAAATCCAGCTACCGGTCAGGGCCCAGTTGTTCAAACGCCGGTTAGCGCTAACCATCAGGGGTTAAATTTTAACACGGGGTTTCTTTCTCTTTTTATCAAAAGCATTCTCTCGGATAATTTTCTCTATTCTTTTAAGAGTATGCAATCATTCAATTGTAGGCAAAGAGAATTAAACTTGATTTGCTTTTTTAAACTCTCATATAGTTCAAATTTCGCACTAACCCTGGGTTATGTTAACCTTGCTTCGAACAACCCGGCACATGGTGGGACTTGAACTCGGGAATTACCGATTACAGGTCCAGCGCTCCAACCATTCGGCCACGCTGCCTCCACATTTTGCTTTAATACTCCTATTCTTTCCAACCGAGATACCTAACGAAGAATTGTGGATAAAACTCTGTTAATATTAAACTCCAACCTTTCGGCAATGCTGTCTTTAGGGGCACCCAACGTCAATTTTCGCAAAATATCTGTTGGGAAGGCGATTTCTGATCTAGAACTTTCGGATCATTTGTTGTGAAATTTCTTGCTTGCCTGCCTCTCCTAGGATTTTCGAACATCTAAACAATTGTATAATTGCCCATTTTTAACGGATTAATACCCTAAAAAGGTCACAGAGAATTTTCGGGAACCTTTTTTCTGGCTGAAATTTTCGAAAAGGTCAGTTTTCATCCCTATAATTTTTGGATCACTAAACTTTCAGCTAGAAAATCCGAAAAGATGAAAAATTTTTAGGGGATATAAAATACGTTTAACAATGCTATGTTTACGTGGTTTTGAACTATATTCTCGTTGGGTGCCCCTGTGCCTTGTCAGGGGATAAAAATTGTAAAAGCTAAGGTTTCCGCATATTTCAAATGCATTATTAGTTACTGCTGATCACCTGAAAACGAATGACTTGAAGACAAAAACCTCTGAATAATCAGAAGCTCTCTCTCAAACGAAATTTTCGTAAAAAATTCCGCATTGGAGTCTGCTTAAGCGCATGTCATCGGCTTCCCCCAGTGGTAGGACCCCGGGCTAACTAGGGGAATATCCTGATTCATGGATCGATTCACAAGTCGACCGACACTCAACCGATATGTCCACCGAGCCGCGGCCGACACCCTTTATAAGGCACAAGATCCGGATTTTCCACATTTCTTCTCCCTGTCGGCTTCTATAATTTAACCAAAGCCAAAATGATGATATTCAATTCACGAGTGCTTTTCTGGTCTTTGTTAACAATCGTGCGCTACAATTTCAGCCAGCTGCGTATCAAATATTTCTTAGTTACATGAGATGGACATCAGGGGATTTTTCATTGAGAAGCTCTTGACCCAGGAAGATTTGTCTTGCTTAGTTTCCCCACCTCTGGGGAAAATTGTCAACTTTGCTCCGTCCATTTTACTATCCCCTTGGTGGGTCCGGGGTCCTATCCCTTGGGGGGAAGCGGATGACATGTGCATTTATTTATTTCATTGCGTTAATGCCAGGATCTGGAAACCTAAAGGTCATATAAAACTACGATTGATCTCGAGAATATCAAGTTTTTAAAAACATCTACTGAGCGGTTGTTAAAGTAGGCCAAAATATTTACAAAATTGCCAACAATAGCACCTGAATGCGTCTTAATTGAATCCCTCCTCTCCACTGGCAATCGGCTAAAACTATCCCCACGATCTTCTCACAAATGTGTTTAAGAAGAATGAAATGGAAAGTACTATGAGGTGAAATTGCGTTTTAAAGGCACTTGGTTTTGTATATGTTGTGGCTCAATTTTATCCTTGGTCTAAATTTTATTTTCTTTTGTTTTTGGGTATGGTCATGTGTGATAACGAGTTTGAAACAAAAGAAAATAAAATTTAAACCAAGGATAAAATTGAACCACAACACATACATCAGGATGGTCTAATTTTGCACCGGGTTTTAACCCTAAAAACTTCATCCCAAAATATAACATCACGCTCTAATAGATTTTGTTCTCACTTCACGAAAATTGAGTCAGCGATTGGGGGAACAAGCTCCCGTGAACTATATTTTCAATAGATTGAAAAAGCCCCTCTGCACCAGTGACGGTGAAATACGGCAGCAAGTGAAATAGGAAAATGACGCCATTTAGTTGCTATGACAACTCTTATGTCAGCATAAGACTAATCATAAAAAATTGTCATCTTTATATAATACAATAGATGTGGTGATCATTTTTTTTCTAAATCTTTGTTAATGGCGACGTTGTTAATACTCAAACTTCGTGTAATGTCTGTAGTTCTCTTTTTAAGCGTGTCACTGCCTAGCCAGGTTAGATAGTGTAGCTGTAATGATAACCTTGGCAACACATGACCGAGAGATGAGTCATTAAATGGGCCATATTACTCTACTTTGCTATCTTTTTACAGCGCTAAAACGTTTCTTTGCACTAATTGAATTCGTGAATCAAATAGTGACGCGTGAAATTAAGGAATAATTCCACGAGTATACCATTTGATTACCTATTAATATCATGGGTGACGAATAACTCTCACAATCGTAGCTTTTTAACATGTTTATCAAATTGATTATCGATTGAGAACTCCACGCACTGAGAACTTTATAGCTTAACTTTTGGCTTAAGTTCAAAACTTTCAAAACTTTTTGACAACATACCAGATAGAATCCTTCTTGATGTGTTCTTTCTCGTGTGTTTAGATTTTCTAAAGCGTCTTTTAATGCCCTGACATCTTTATTTCTAATATTTGAAAACTTTGCCGCCATCTTGGCACTGAGACGTAAGGAAGTTTGCCATGGCAATTTTGTATTTTCACATGTGTGATTACAAATAAGTCTAGGATATAGCATGATTTGCAGTGATATTTGGCATAAATACCACGAGTGATATTTCGAAATTTTTACAAACGTAATTTCGCAAGCCGTTAGGCGAGCGAAGTTTGATACAATTTTGAAATACATCACGAGTGGTATTTATGCCAAATATCATGTACAAATCATGCTATTATTTGTTTATACTACTACCCGCAAGAGGTTTGTAATTTTCACATTTAGGTATTTCAAATTAAGCTGAAATACCACTGCTCTAGGCCAATAAAATTGCAGAAATTCCTCATGTAGTAGTATAAAGGCTGAAATTTGTGGCCAAAATTAAGGAGTAATTCGTTACCCATGCTATTAGCAATGGTAACAGGACTGAGTGGAGTCCAATTCGGTCTGTAAGCATACGAGTGATTAACAAAATGCGGGAGTCCGATTTGTTTAATCACCAGTATGATTACAGACCGAATTGGGCGACACAAAGTTCTGTTACCAATTAATCATAACTTTAACAAAATTTGTGATATATGAGGCTCTTTTTTAATCAAAGGACAAGAAATTCCGAGATTTTTTTTGCTAGTAGTGAAACAAAAAAAGTCATTTAAGAGCGCGCGTGATGGCGCGTACTGTCCACATGACGCGTACTGTCCTATTGAACTGTCCTATTAAGGCTGAAATCAGGGCAGTTGATAGCCAATCAGACTTAGGAATTTTGTTATAGTTACGATTATGAAAATAACCAGACCTCCAGTTTTGTTATATTGGCAAAATATTCAGGTATCAAAAATGTTTCCTGTCGTCTGTTGCTACATGGAAAAAAATTGGGCCAACTTTTTCAATTTTCAATGTTGTGCCCTTAAATATTACTCACAACTAGGGTTAGCGCTGCCTGATGAACTTTGTTGGATATCCAAGGTACCACTGAAGTAATTACTTGGCAAAAAATTGATCTAAAACAGCAATATCCTAGTGACAAATATGGCTTTAAACATATATTTCTACTCTCAGGGCAGGCCAGCTGTGATAGGTGAGGTAATAAAACCGAACAAATCGGGCTTTCACGGCAGTTACAAGGGAATGCTTCACAATCGTCTTCTGATCTGTGTTTCCTTTGAACACTGCATTAAAAAAGAAATGGTTAAGTTCAACTGTTGAAACGTATTACTGAGAGGGAATAATTTTTCGATAATTGAGACAACTGAAAGTATGGAGTAATAAAACACTTTTTTTGCAATAAATTCACTCGAAACTGTGCTAACGGTCACTTTATTACCCCAATCAATCAGATGTGTGACGGCGTGGATCAATCAATGAAGGTTCATGTAAAAAGGAAAAGGGGACGGTCCATTTCCTACATTAATGACTCGAAACTTTGCCAAGGGTTTACACTTGTCATGAATCGATGAATCAATTTGAGAAGATGTTGCCGTAAATTCTGGTCACCAGCCGTGTTTAAAATGATATCAAATTTCCATATACGGAACTGTAGTTTCCTTTAGGTTAAGCGTTTACTAATTTTACTTACAACATAAAGTTTCAATGGTTTCATGTACATGCGTGTCCATGCCACGTAAGCAATAAAATGTCACGTAATGACCGTAAAGCGTAAAGCATGACCGTATCACAGACCTCATTTCCAATTACATTTGAAAATAAATTCTGCATGCTTTAAACAATGCTGCCAAAACCTTTCAGTAACGACAATTTCAGTTGCTTGTGTGCTGCAACCCATGGGGAACAAAGCTTAAGTTGAAGCATAAATGGTTACAAGAGTAGTTACTATAGAAAGAGTATCGGGAATAAAGCTCACTCAACCAGTTAAAAGTCTCAGCCTACTTTAATGTTAATCGTTCGTAGTCTTTCTTTTGGAGATAGACCACCCCTTCATTTATTTAACAGAATAATGCGTGACACACCCCTTAATTTACCTGAGCACTTTTCTGTCCCCCGGCGGTGGACATTCCCTACATTTACTTTCGTTTTATCCTCTCTCAGTAACAGCCACCTCTCCTCAACGACAGCAGTCTTGACAAGAGCGCATCCCAGACTGGCAATTGAAGACAACTTACCCTCAGCGTTCAAAAGAGAATGAAATACAAACGGATTGTACCTGATCTGGTTCTGTTTTATTGACACATTTCATTGTGCTGCGTATCTATAGTAACATTTGAAAAACGTAGAGTATTTCAATCTGTCCCAGAAAAACTAAAATGAGCACACTTAATACCCTTACTACTCCGTAACGGCCACATGTTTTTCTCCCTAATAAGGTGGCCATCGTAGAAGTTTCGACTGTATTGTATTCATGGCTTTACTATCATCTCACCATCTCGGCATTGTTCTCTTTGCAAGTGCCCCAGGTTACTCCATCTTTTGACATCAGCAAAATGTAGCTCAGTTAACCACTCATGGTAGAGAAATGATCCTTGTGTTGCTACTGCACATACAGAATGTTCAGTACCCAGGGCAACTTGAAGATAATCGGCTCTGTTTTTTGGCCAAGTCTTCAGGCACCATGCTTTTGCACCTCTTTTTTCATCAAGTCGACCGTAATATGACAAATAGCGTGAAGTATAGCTGCCGGCATTCATTTGAGAATCTAAAATCCTGTTAGGGTTTCCCAGGCCTACGGGCTGACATTCTGTAAAAGGAAGAATATATCTTACTAACCCAAGTCGAGGCTCGTAATGTAAGCTTCGGAGTTCGCCAAAAGCGAGCCATAAATCAAAACAGAGAAAACGAGTTAAGGACCGAGGTACCCGAGGTTATATCTGGGCGCCGAATAATGATGATAAATTATCTATTTTCTGATCGACTAAAAGTTACCTCCGTCAGCTCTCTCTAATCATGTTTGTTGTAATTGCTGTTCACCTTAGCTTAAACTTTTGCGAATTCTACTCGAAAATTTGTTTTTCTCGCTTTTTGCCAACTGGACCTTCAAAACATTAAAATTGCCTATAATTGTTCAGCAAAATAAAAAAATAATACATTTAGCGGAATGTGCAGTTTTAAAATACTTCCGCCCTCAAAAAATGGCCAATCAGAGCTCAGTAAAAAATACAATTGAAAACAATGAGGCTCTAAATTTTGCCTCAGTCGACCAGGAACTGAACGGCATTCGACAAGGTAAAAAAAAAAAAAACTTTTTCGTCGGCAGCCAGTATGCAGTCAGGCCTCTACATCACTTTCTCTATGGGGTGCTGTTAGATTAGGTAGCTGTCAATCAGCTAGTTTAGTTCAAACTCACGCAAAGGAAAGTGAGCTGGAATACGATTACGATTAATAATGCTTTAACACTTTTCCTGGCGTTCGTTCCCTTCTTTCACTGAAGGTCAAAACAAAGTTGATGAGCTGTCAAAAAAGGGGTCCAGTCACAGGGCTTGCTGTCAATCAGCTAGTTCAGTTCAAACTCACGCAAAGGCACGTGAGCTGGAATATAGGATTAACAGTCGTTACTTCAGGTGCCTCTAAAAGAAATCGACTGCAGAACAGGAGCCAGTTTTTTTTGCTTTTTTCACGCCATCACTGCGAAGCGGACTTGGAGCGCGAGACACGTGCGATGCATGGAAAACAAGTTCTGCAGGCTATAAAAGAAATTAAAATATCAAATAAAGCAAGCCTGTTTCTAATTCTATTTCGATGAGTCTATTTCTTGTCCAAAGCAAACGTGAAAAATCGTACTAAAATTCGTGACAGTGTGCTAACGTGACTTAAGCGTGTGACCGCTTTCCGGTCACACGCCAAAGGTCACGAGATCTTGTGCGATGTTTATTATCCGTTGGCGAACGATTGAAGTGATGAAAGGTTTTCAAAATCGAAGTCACTAGTTTGCGGTGAATTTTCATTCCTTTTTGTCTCCCGAATGAAGTAAACTCTTGTAACTCTTGCTTCTAAAGGACCGCAGTGACGTGTTGTGACTTTATTTTGATCCACGGCCGGATTGCTCGGTCACAGTTGCTGAACAAACAGGACGTTTGTCTTTTGGCTTAAAAGTATGAATTTTGCGACTCAAAACGACGCAACTGAAGTTGGAAATAACCTTCCTCGCTGTAAAAACGTTTTACAAGCGATGGTGAGTAATTCTTTCACGAAAAACTTTTGTTTTCGTCTGGCAACCGTCCGCAAGCCGTCTAATTTGCATAAATTTTCCCTATTCAATAGCCCTCACCGCTTGCTTTGGTGTCAGGACGGTAATTTGATTTCCAGAGTTAAAACCATCCAGGCCAGTAATTTAGTACAATGGCCAAGCTACCATTTTATATTGATTTTATGATCAAGCGGCATATACCAGATGCCTTTTATAAAGTTAGCCTTCATTTTCTAGCATGTCCAACGTCACAGATATGACCTCTTTAGACTTGTCGATAATAAAAATATAAAAAACATTGTTTTACAAATTTTCTTTTAGTAATTTAAAGAGTAAGAATGAAATTATAATTGGCTGAAGTTTCAATATTAGGGAATGTTTCTTACGCGTTCACTCCTCTCTCGAAGTTGCCATTTTATGCTGCCGAGTTTAGTGCGAAAAATAGGCGTAAATCAATTTTTCAAACTTTTTCTAATTTCTCCTTTAAAACGAATCGTTTGAACCCAAAACTATTTTTCCTTAAATTAGGTCACTAAAAGAGGTGTTTTGGCAAAATAATACGAAATTCGATTTTTTGACGAGTGTCTTGCGATTCTCGACTTTCTCAGAAAATGGCTCTTAACATGGTATAACTAGCTTCATCCCACTGATCAAGACATAAATGGTCTTCAAGAAAAGGTGGGTACCATATCATTATCATACCATATAACCAGGCGGTGTGCGTCACGACCCACAAAGGTTCATGGGTAAAACTGTTACTGTGCCTCATTTCAATCGTGACACGGTCGAGTTCGCATCTCGTAAAAAGAGAGATGAATCAAACCCAGGGATCAAAACACTGCTTCCATTACGGAAGAGAACGATTTGGAGAATTTTCAAGATCTCATAGTGGCCTTAGACGCCTGCTATTGGCTTCACAAGACAATTTCAATAAGTTTATCGCGATTTCGGAGACGATCGTGCGATCTAGCCGACTTTGAGCGGCGACTATAAATTTCCTGCTTCTCATATTAAGATTTTATGTTCTGTTTGGTTTATATGTATATTTTTATCTCATAGTGAAATAGATCTGTAGTTCATACCTGGCTTTGCTTAACTAAAAAAAAATCCGTCCATCAGAAGTGTTTATATATTTGATGGACTTTATTATCAGCCAAGGAGGGGGAGCGCGAGCAAACAGCAAGGTGAGAAATCGTCTCTCATAACAGTTTTATTTTCATCGACAAGTTTATGTTATTTCGAAAACAGTGCCCATTTGAAATCCTTATGCGCAAATAGATCTTCTATCAGGCAAGGGGAAACAAGGCCGAAAGAGCCGGACAGCTACAGCACAATCGGAATTTCACCGAAGCTAAATCCGCAGAAATAAACCACGATCTTGTCTGTGCGTTCCTTGAAGTGAGCGCAGTATATCGATTTTGTTATTAATAAAGTAAAACCTAACCTCAGTTTTAAAATCCTGTATGATGTTGTCTGGATCTTCGATAATAGTTTTCTGTTTTGGTAGAGATTTATAACAATTTATTCCCTCACATAAGTTTACATAAAGATTTGCATAGACATACCACACACTGCATGCAAATTATTTTAAAGTCACGCTTTCAGTTTCCGCACTGGGTTATGAAAAATGTTTTCTTTCCAACGGTTATTACAATATTCAAACTTATTTACCTTTTCTGGTTTAAAATAGAGCAAACTCTTCCTGGATTTTCGTTACTCGCTTCACGTCGGCCTCCGCTTCGGCATGTTTTCTCAGCCCGTTTTCCCGGGAGTTGCGCCACTTGGCCGAGACGATGTCTTAATTCCAAGACACTTTCAACGGCTCATAACGGGAAAACTAACAGGGGTAGACCCGGGTAGACCCCGAAATTTGCAAAGAAGAAAGGTTGAAGTAACAAGATAGCCAAAATAATTCGATAAAACTGCTAACAGTAACCAGCAATGAATCCAAGAAGAACGGCAAAAACAACACTCAAATCATCATGGCGGCCTGCACATGACCGAGCAGTTCAAACGTGTCACAAAAGCTCAAAAAAGCAAAATATTTAAAAGTAACGCGACTGCTATCAAGATAAAGTGTTCCAACAACTTTCCACAGCGGTATAGTGTCGAAATTACCAACACAAGCTTGGAATAAAGCGAAAATTTCTCCACATATACCTCTGAAAACGGCTCCTTCCAAGCGCGAAAATCACTCTACAAATGACGCATTCTGATTGGTCGAATCTCGTGACGCACACCGCCTGCCATATAACGTAGATTCTATAATCAGTACAGAGCATGTTCATGGTGGCAGGCGAGAATTCCACGGAGGAGTTAAAAAGACAACATCAAGCCTTGAAAACTGCGTCGGTGAAATCGAGAATGGAAAGTATTGATTCCACTCTACCCTTGGATCTGTTGCGGCCAGTTAACCAATCGGGAGACAAGGGTGCGAGCTCATGGCTTATTGCAGTGCCTGTTGTCGATCAAGGCTTGGTGCTGAAAAAAAAAGAATTCAGAGACTTTCTGCGTTTGAGGTATAATATGCCCCTGTCACACTTACCAAGCAAGTGTGTTTGTGGTGAGAAGTACAGCGTCTGTCATGCCGTCATGCAAAAAGGGAGGGTTCGAGGCGCAGAGACACATTGGTGCTTGCAACCGACTTACCTCACTTATTCGTAAGGTTTGCACCAACGTTGAAGTCGAACCACAACTACAACCTCTCGATAATGAGCTATTCAACGTCAGAAGTGCGGTAACAAGCGCAGAGGCATGACTGGACTTCAAGGCAGGAGGCTTTTGGTCTCGTGTAACCAGGGAAAAACAACATCCACAAACTTCAAGGAGCAGGAGAGGGAGGAAAAGCGAAAGAACCAACAGAGGGTACAAGACGTTGAAATGGGATCTATCACTCCCCTAGTTTTTGGAACCAACGGTGGGATGGGAGCCGACTGCAACTGCTTTCTCAAACGCCTAGCCGACAAGCTCTCAGAAAAGAATGAGGAAACTTATCACATTACTATTACTTGGATTAGAACATTGCTTTCTTTTGAGATTTTAAGGTCGGTATACACATGCGTGACAGGTTCCAGGACACCCTTCCACAAAATTCCACAAGGGGATTTCATTGATGACTGCCGCTTAAACGCTATTAGTATTTTAGGATCTTTTTAATATTTTAATTTCATTTTTAATCGAAATGAGTTGTTTTTAATTGAACCAGTTTTTTTTAAAATTGAAATGACTTTTTTTTAATCGAAATGAACAGGAGCTTCTGAAATGAAATGACTTGTAAATAGGGGTTTAACTGAAAATTTTTTTTCTTCGTCAGCGAAATTGATTGTAAATAGGTTTTAATAGTCAGTTTTGTCATCAATAAAAGGTTATTATCATTGTTATTATTCAAAACTGGAATATTCCACTCTGCAAAATCTAACACTGATTTTTACAAGTAGGCAAAGAAATGGGCAACACTCATTGCGACCATGGCTGGAAGAAGACCTGGCTACCAACATGAGACGATAATCACCCCTTAGATGCACGCCTTGGTGTTTCATGTCCCCACAATGATTAGCATGCATGGATTATTGAAACGATTCAGCGGTGAAGGTATTATTATTGTGATAACCCAAGAAGTATCATGATAATATTATTTATTAATCATAACTATCATTACTATAAGTAATTGGACAGCATAGGCGTGAATAGCATCTAAATTTGCTTCATGACGTCTATCAAACCCTCTTGGATGATCTTGTGTTTGTTTGGTTTAATTAAGATCATTTAGAGAATTACAGACACGTAAGGCTATGAGAAATGGCTTGAAAATATCTTTTTCATACCCAGAATGGCTTTTGTCTAATCCAGTAGACATAAAGAATAACCAGCTGCTTGTGATCACATATTTGTTCTTACCAGGTGTGGAAGGGAAAAATGATGACTTCCGCCGATACTTCCACAGGAACATTTACAGATGGGATGCTTGTACCAGCCTACTCCTAGTAGAGTAACGCCAAGAAATCTTGTCCGAATATGAAAGGCAGCCACGCAAATACTTCAAACAAGATGATCCCCCCTGGCTCAGTGGTGGAAAGCAGGAAGTAGCAAAGAAATTCCCAAGGATTTCATTGCCTGAAACTACAGCTCAATTAAGAACCTGTCACAGATATTCAGACTGAAAATACAAAAAGAGTGTTGAATCAATCAACAGAACAACTTAAAGGGGCTGTATCACGGCAGTCTACTTCATTTTGTTCAATTTTGCCAATTACTCGCCCTCCATCGCTATGGAACTTAAAGTAAGCAAAGAAATTACATGTAAATGACAAAATCAGAGATCCGAGACAAACAAATATGTCTCCTGAGCATTACTTTTGAAGTTGCAAGCACCAGGGATCAACTTTGAAAAACTGTTAGGCTGAACAGTTTTCAAAAACCCTAATTTCAATCCGTTTCAATCTTCTTCAGTTTTGCCCATCCGTGGTATCTGTTGTTTCTGTTATGTTATTTTAACCTTCCTTTAAAGTTTTGAGCGGTTATTTTTATGTTTCTCTTAATTTAACGGACATTTTGTAATTTCCTAATTTGGCTGAATTTCGTGACACAGCTCCTTTAAAAGGCTCAAGATTGCAGATCTTGTTGAGCTTCTGACTGAAATAGTGGGCCATGAGCCAGATCTTCCTAGAAAGCCAAGAAAGCCTGACCTGCTTTCAAAACTTCTTGAAGTTGCCATTGCGAGAGGATAATAATCATATTTGTACTACCAAAGTTGCATTGATAAACTGCCCTGCTAACAATGCTTAGATCATCAATAGAAGATTACCAGCATTTTGTATAGAAAGATATTCAAAATAATTTAGTTTTATTTTTGCAAGCAAAATATAATCTACAGGGAAATGTTTTAATTAAGAAGGATATTAGCATATTTGAGGGATACAAATATGGCTGCCAGGAACAGACAGAAACATCTGTTTTTGAGTTTTCCTCAGTACAAAAGCGGGCTTTCATCGCTTGAGGAACTCATGAAGACTCCAAATTCTCAGAAAGTAGGTTAAGTTTTTAACCCAATAAGAACTTTCAGGTCTGTCAGCTAGATGCTGCGTCACACAAAAGCTTGGAATATCCAAAACAAAGAACTCTTTTGGACCAGAACTTTGTATAAATAAAGGTGTTTAGCTGCTGTAATACCTTATGACAGTAGAAACTCAGAAGAATCGATATTTCTTTAGTGTAGATTTTGGTAACCGATAATATATCACACTTTTGAACCAATTCAGGCCCCCTCCTCACCAATCCGAGCCGGCTCAAACCGCATAGCTATTATACAATTAGATTCGAAAAATCCCGCTCTGTAGCAGTTTAAAAAGAGGTTGCTTCGGTTAGCCTCCCCGCAAACGTCCTTTGCGGTTCGTTGGTCACGCATTTATTTCTCCCCCATGGACGTCTGCTCATCCTCGGAGACCCAGGGGCAGTCAGTCGAGCTGGGAGAAAAGGCGCTACGAAAGTTTTCAAGCACAGGCGAAAGAGCCCCTGGGTACCGACTCTCACCGGACCATTTCCAAACGGTCAAGTGAATGCTGGCTACTGATTGGGCACAAAAAATGCTTTGTATTATTGTGCCCAATCGGCGAACAGTTTCTAGTGTGTTCTTTTCGTGAGTTCGTACACGATGGGTATTATGTCGCCACAGTTGCCCGGTTCGTTCACAAAGCTTGTGCGTACAAGGGGAAACTTCCATTTTCTACTTTCCTAACCAGAAATGAAGGAACTACCGATGAGTCGAAAAACGTTTCGGATGCTATCAGCAGGAACAATTCATTTTGCACTAAGAAAATTCTCTTTCTGACGGATCACAATGTATCGTAAATAATAGGAAGTTTAAGATGCGGCGGCGGCGACGAGATAGTAAAAAAGCAATAGCTTGACAAGGCATAACAACAACTTTGCACGTGCATCGCGCATTTTGCACATTTCTTTGCCGTCACTGCACAACTACCGCGTGAAAATACCTAATTTCAAGTTTTGTGAAGGACGCAAACAAACAATGACAAAATTTTCTTTCTCTTTATGAACTTGGATATGGTTGATAGAAAATCAGCTCCAGAAGAGTTCGCTTGCATTTGACAAAGTAAACGAGTTGGGATAATCACGATAGAGACTGGAAAAATGTGAATTCACTTTTCATGCGACGTTTTCGTGGCTGTCAGCTGTCGTGGAATCTTAAACTCCTTAATATTTACGAAGGCATGATCGATGCAAGCGTGAATACCTGTTGTAAGCTCAAGCTCACGCCGGGTCAGCTGTCATCAAAAAGTAAACATTTTCAATCTACTTTTTCAATTTTTAACCGTTTGAGCTGAGACTTTGCATGGTAATAGAACTTTGTATTCCCAACAATCGTATGTTTTTGGATTTTTGATTTTAACGGTTTTTGGCGCAAAAATGACGTCATAAGATTGACAGCAAAATATAAGTTTCAACTTATGCCATAACAGGTTAGCAATTTTGAAAGAGTACTCAGAGACGAACTTGAATGTGAAAACATTTTTTGAAACCCTTACTTGGTTAAAAAGATATGACATTTTAAAGATCATCAAATTTCTAAAAATAGTAACAAAATGGCGGAAAATACGAAATTCACAGCTCAATAACTTTTCAACCAATTAAGCTTTACTAGTACTTTTTTCACATTTGAGCTCATCTCTGTAAGTTCTTTTAAAATTTTTAGTTTTTTACGCCATAAGTCGGAAACTACTTTTTACTGTCAATCTTATGACGTCATTTTCGCGCCAAAAACCGTTAAAATCAAAAATCCAAAAACATACGATTGTTGGGACTCCGAAGTTCTATTATTATGCAAAGTCTCAGCTCAAACGGTTAAAAATTGAAAAACTAGATTGAAAATGTTTACTTTTTGATGACAGCTGACCCGGCGTGGCTTGTATTTTTGGAAAAGCGTCTTTAGTTTTCGGGTAGACAGTGGTAGTCTTTACACTAGAGCCTAAATAAGCTAAGAAATATTTCAAGACAAGTAAATTTTAATTACTTCAAGTAAAATAAAGCTTTACTCACAACCGATTCTTTTTTACTTCAGGTTAACTTTAATAAGGCTATTTTCCCACGCAACATAATTAAAATTGATTGACATGTTTCGCCTTTCTCAAAGCTCAAGAAACCGCAAGTAACCTCAAGCTTTTAATGGTTTTCAAGTCGCTTGAAACTTTCTTGAATCGTTTCAACTTTCCGACTTCAATGAGATGCAAAGTAAAGTTACTTGAGATTTTACTTAGGTCTTCACACACGAATTTTTGGTTAAGTAAAACTTAGCAGCTTGTAAGTCTTACTTAACAGCCTAGTGTAAAGACAACCAGTATTTTGAAATAAAGTGTTTATATCAAATGAAAGTTTCCTGACTGCGTGCATTTGTTTGGTGCATGAGCCAGACAAGCCGTGATCGAGTCAATAGCTGTCGCGTCGTATACGAACTCACGAAAAGAACTCAGGAGATGCTGTTCCCCGATTGGCACAATAATACAAAGCATTTTTTGGGCCCAGTCAGGAGCCAGCATTCACTTGACCGTCTGGAAATGGTCCGGTGAGAGTCGGTACCCAGGGGCTCTTCCGCCTGAGCTTGAAAACTTTCGTCGCGCCTTTTCTCCCAGCTCGACTGACTGCCCCTGGGTCTCCCAGGATGACGTCTGCTAAAAACAGCCGACATTTACGTTCTGGATTGTTTGAATAAGCCAATATGCGGTTAGTTATTGTGTCATGATCAGCCAATCACGGGCTGTTGATATGAGTGAAACGAACCCCAAAAAGAAATAGGAGAAATGAATGCGTGACAAACGAACCCCAAAGGACGTCTGCGGGAAGGCTAAGCTTCGGTCAGCGGATTCACTGCTTTTGTGTTGACGGAAAGTCTCAGTCATGAACAGCTACATGGGGTCTTCGTATGTATAAAAATGTAAGGAGAAAAAGCCCATGATATTTCCCTTGCATAATTGTAACCCCCTGGCATTTAAAATTGGTGATAAATAACTTCTCGTTCAAGTGATACTTCGCAGTCTAAGACCCTGTTTACAGGGAGTGGGGGACCCCGGTCTAGTGGGGTAAGTTTCTTTTGTTTTGTGTCCCCCAGAGAGTGAAAACAAAAGATACCAACCCCACCAGACCGGGGTCCCTCACTCCATGTAAACAGGCCCTTAAACACAGCGCCCCAACTCAATTAAAGTGTTTAAAAATATTGTCAATGAAAAGGCTATTTTGACCTCACTGGCTTAGACAAAAAAAAAAACTTGCTTATTCGGAGAGGACTATACTCAAAATTACCGGGAGCATTTTCAAAATTCCAAACCTGAATGTCGCTGTATTTATTTCTTCGTAAACCATTGCGCCTTTAGCCAGTCTTTCTGAATTACACTTGTACACTCCAAGGCTGGTTCATTTCCTTTTACAATTAACTGTCTCATTTCTTGTATGAGAGACCTTGTCTTTAACAGCAGTGGTGATAGTTCGTCTAGATTTCCTTTATGCAATAAAAAGTCGCGATGGATTTCCTCGACTTCGCTGTTTTTAGCCAAAAAAAAACCGGCTAACATTGTGGATAGATTCATTTGCAACATACGGGTATAGCTGACGCTTTTGCCCACAATTTTTTTTGGTTTTTAAGCTTAAGAACAATAAAAAATTCCAGCGCGCAAATGCGACAGCTATACGCGCCAGCAAATCAGAAATCCACCCTATGATAAGAATCTGGATTAATGCCATTGTGCCACCTATGTGGGCATGGAATCCATGAAAACAAAAGAAAGAGTGGGCGCGATTTTCTTAAATGGGTCCCTGAAAAATCGTCATCGATGCAATAAAAGTTTAGCAGCTCGTGTTTATGCGAATTATCACAATTGCACCCTAGCCTTAAGCTACTGATACGGGTCGGCCGTAAAGTCGCGGATCCCATGATTATTTGTAGGCTCACACAGGGTGCCAAAGCATTTTGCGTCCTTTGAGCTCTCTGGTTTACACCTGTAAGTGTTAGGGGACTTGCAAGGATAATTTGCGTTTGGGCTACTCTCTTTTTTTACGAACTGCACTCTGACTCGACGTGTAAATTATTTTTACCGTATTTATTCGAATAAGCGCCCAACCTCGAATTAGCGCCCACCTCGAATAAGCGCCCATCCTAAAGGCACAAAAAGTTAATAAGCGCCCAACCTAGAATAAGCGCCACCCCACCCCACCTCTCTCCCACTCCCACTTAATTCAAATAAGCGACCAGCCCCCAAAAATTGAATAGGTACTATTAAATAAGAGACTTCCCCGAAGACGGAGTTTTCTTCAAAGTATTTTACAGGAACCTTGCTTTGTTACATCTTCGCGTTTTGTCATTACCATTTATTGTTTTGTTGCAAAATAAACATACTGCACTTGCTGAAAATGCTGAAAATTTAATAAGCGCCCAGCCTCGAATAAGCGCCCACTCTCAAGGTCCAAAAATTTAATAAGCGCCCAGGGCGGTTAATCGAATAAATACGGTACTTCATAAAATATTTTAAGGTTTTAAGCCAGCAGAATGTCGAACTGTTTCGAATTGCGCTGGAAGTTGTTTTGGTCAGTATGCAAATTACCTCGTATCCTTTCCATCAAACTGAAAAATCCTGGCTTTCTTCGTTTCATTTTACACAATTTTTAATGCAATCCTAATTCTTTTATAGCAAGGCATGTGTTCAAAAGAAGGCCTCAACTCTGCGCGAGCTCTGCTTGCATTTCCGGTTACGTACTTTTCTATAAGTAACAGATTTAAAATATAAACAAACAACTGTGTTGGATAAATCTGGCCACGGTTGTGGCAGGTTTAATAGAATCAAAGCTAACGGAATCACAACACATCGATATATGTAAACCGATTAACCTACTGAATAAAAAAAAGGCGACAAAGATCCGCCATAAACTACACAACTAAATACGAATATCAAAAAAAGAAGAAATTATAAGGAAATACCGTTAACAACTGGTAATAACCCGCAGGTAGGTGAAAGGGGAGGAGGAGGGAAAGCTCGATTTTTCTTGAGAACTGACCGAGTTGATGACGAGGGAGAGAAGGAAGAATTAGTGGGTAAATACCTCGATATACTTAACCCTGAAACCGCCTTATAACCTCATTGGCTAGATTTGCAGCACCTGGTACAGCCTGACCTAGCGAGTTATCATGTGAGTACCATGCCTTGACATAAATTACATTCTGTGTGCCATTAAATGTCTGGTTTTATTTGAATTTACGCTTTCTGAAAAAAAAAAAAAAAACTTCGAAGAAAACTTACACTTATATGCAAATTATCCTTCACCGGCAAGAAATAAAAAAAAATAAAATAAATGAATGTTAAATAAATAAAGTCGTCTAAGATTTTAACAGTTCTATTAACAAAGAAGAAACGGACAATCGCATGATTTGTACAAGTCCATCATACCTCATGTCACGCCTGAACAATTTGAGCCTCAACAGTACGAACCCCCTCTAACTTCGGCTTAACACGACCATACTCCAATCCTCCTCCAAAACCTACCAAATTTATCTGGGATAAAATATTTTAAGTGATTTCAAATTGCCTGATCTTGCGAATGATGTAACAAAATTAGACCGCAACATTACCATCTCACACTCTTCTATGCGTCCAGACAGTGTTGTCCAGATACATAGTTTCACGCCATTTATATGAAAAATCTAATTCTATACTGTCCAACCTTTTTCTCCTTAAATCATTTTTTGTGTGTGTACTCATTACGAGTAAATAATACCAATAAAACAGTACCCGTTTCATTGCAACAATACGACAAAGGCCGGCAATTTCGGCTTCAAATGATCATTTCACCGGAAGGGACTATTCCAAAAAGGTTATCTAAGTGTCGGATATTTCGGCCGTAAATTTCATAGCCAGTGGAGCAGTAGGGTGAAGTAAGTTTACTTGTTCTGTGAATTTGAAGAAATCTACCATGTCTGGTTTATTTATGTCCCATAGGGAAAAAATGTCATCTATGTAGCGTTTTCAAGCAGTTGGCTTAAAGACGGTACTGCTAAAACTTTGTGTTTCAATATATGCGGCCATGAAAATATTGGAAACGAGACTGCTGTATGTGCTCATCGCGGTACCGTGGTTTTTTACTGATAGTGCTTTCCATTGAACTGGAAATAATTTTCTTTGAGGATTAATCTAAGTATTTCTCGGACCGAAACAAGAAACGTTCAGTTTTTTCACCTTTGTCTTTTCAATGAATTTTATAAAATCGGTCGCATCTTTAAGGTGTGGCTTCTGTGATTATGATATTGCTTGTAGTAATGTACCTGTATCAACAAAAGAGGAAGTTCTTTCTGTTAGACCATCTGAAAGTGAGTCATAAATTTAAAGACGTTATTTCCTAACGGCTAGAAAAAATGCAAAATGCTCCTTTTTCTGAAAACAAATATTGATAGTGTCAGCCCATGTCACTAGTCGGTTAACATTTTTCCTGTCGGTAGTCGGTAATTTGTTACTCTTTTTGTCGGTAGTCAGTAATATTTTTCGCCCTTTGTCGCTAGTCGGTTAACCCCATTCACACCCTCTAATAATAATTAGTAGAGAAACATTGTCGAGGATTATATTTCAAGATATATTTGAGACATTATGATTTTTTCTTTTCTTTCTAACAGCTTTTTAAGTGAAGCACTGTACGGAGGTCTTTTTTATGAGTATTGAATTAAGATTTTATTTCATTATTATTATTATTATTTCTGCTGATAAACGTTCATTCGATCGCGGATTACGATAATACATTGATATACATAACACTACTTGACATTCTACTACACGACAATCTTAATAATAATCAGTAATAAGCCGACAGTGGAAACGATTTCTCTTTTTGACATGGCCTTGGTTTCTTGGTTTAGACAGACAATTCCACGATTTTTACAAGTCCGTTGTCATTTGAGTTACCTCCACTCACGCCTGAACAATTCGAGCCACTACAGTAAGAGCCCCCTCCCCCGCCTGCTTGGTTTGGGTGTGTTCCGCTACCTCCCCCAGAGTACCCCCCACCTCCTCCTGAGGCACCATTATCTTCCGATCCTCCTCCACCACCGCCAAACCCTCCTACAGCCCCAGGGGGAGGCCCTCCGTTGTTGCCACTATTCATCATTCCAGCACGTCCACCTACCCAGCCCTGAGCACGTGAGCCGCCTCTTTCACCATGTTCGGACCCGGCCCTGGAACAACCTTGGCCTGACCATCCCGCACCCACTCCCCCATGGTAACTAGCGCCTACACTGTTACACTGACCAGGACTCCCTCCAGATCCTCCTCTACGAACCTGACGAAAATCTTTTCCAACGCTACTGGTGCCGCTAGTGCCCGACTGACCATCCACCCCGTTATCCCCACTAGATGCACCCCCTCCCCCTCCGGCAGCTAACAAAAGCACGTTACGTGTTGTATAAACAAAGCTCCCTCCGCCTCCCCCGGTACCAGCATTGTCCTCTACAGACAGTCCCAGCTGAGCAGCTGTCAAGGTAGTGGACCGTCCTCCTTTTACCTCCACTGAATCTCCTCCTCTTTGTCCCACCACAATATTTAGTACAGTTCCTTTATTCAAGGTAAACGTGCCCTCTTTGTATGCGCCTTTTCCACCGTAGTAAGTTCCGGGATAACTTCCATAGTTTGTGGAGTGCGTTCCTCCTCGAGCTCCCCAGGCTCTGATTCGATAGCGAGTGGTTTTTGGCACTGTGAAAGTCTGAATGCTGCCGTAACGCCCTTGTCCATTCGTTGTAAACGACCAAGAAGCTGCTGATAATGACAATGTATTGTATTTAATAATATGGCAATTTTCCTCGTTTTGTTGAGATACAATATATGTTCCTATAGTATTTACCAATAGCAGGAAAATTAGGCTGTACTTTTCAGATTTTCAGGAATTTGCGCAGTGTATCACGTGTTTTTGTATCATACCGTGAACAGCCCTCTATGTATTCCAATTTTACTCTGTCTGGGCATTTTTTTTTTTTTATGGTTTCAGATTCAAGATAATTGTAGAGGATTTGTGAGCTCTTTTCAACTGGGTCACACTGATTGGTATCGCCGAATAGATATATCGTATTGTGATATTTGATAGATGCTTGGTATATTTTTGTCATCCATTGATTGGGAACCATGCTGTACTATACTCCTCAATGAATATTGTTTTGCCCTCAAGACCAAGAATAGTCTGCAGGCTCCTCTTGTCGCCCGCAATAATGGTCTACAAACAAATAAAATAATAAACAACGAGCGAGAGAGAAAAGTTCCCATCGCTGCCAATACAAATCGAGAAGGCCTGAGCTAATGTCGGTAAGCGTGACATTTAACATCGGCCTACCTTTAGAAACGAATGGATAGATCTTCGATAATGACATGTGATATTTGCCAGCGGATGCTTGTTTATGACAACTGTCAATTTACCTTCACATGTATTACGTATATAAATGACAGAGTATTGCCATTTTAGTGTGACATTTTATACATTGGCTCATATGTAGGGGACGGACAAACGGTAGGTCATGCCATCACCAAATTTCTCGCATCCGTAAGTTGCCATTGTTAACTATCCTTGGCGCTGTTAACACCGCGGCAAAACGTCTACGCATGCGCCAGGTTGAGCATTTCTGGTCTATTTTTCGGTCACACTTTCCAGTCAGATCAAAGTCGGCTTCATTCTGTGTGCAGCTTGCGGTTCAGTTGTTCTCAGGGGCACCCAACGAGAATATAGTTCAAAACTACTTAAACATAGCATAGTTTAAATCTATCTACCGTTTAAAAACGGTAGATACAGGCATATTTTCATCCACTAAAAATTTTTCATCTGTTCGGATTTCCTAGCTGAAAGTCTAGTGATCCGAAAATTATAGGGATCAAAACTTACCTTTTCGAAAATTTCTGCCAGAAAAAAAGGCTCCCGAGAATTCTAGGTGACCTTTTTAGGGTAAAAATCCGTGAAAATGGGCAATTATACCATTTTTCAGATGTTCGAAAATCCTAGGAGAGGCAGGCGAGCAAGAAATTTTACAACAAACGTTCCGAAAATTCTAGATCTCAAATCGTCTTCCGAACAGATATTTTCCCAGAATTAACGTTGGGTGCCCCTGTGTTTTGCTTCATGCTGCTCGTGTTTTTGACTATTTTGTGGTTATTGCAATTGCTTTTATGGATAACCAGGCACAGATCACTGAAACGATTAGTCCATTAGATTCACAAAAGGTAAGATGATAATAACTCAGTGTGTAGTTTTGGCTAGAGCGTCAGGTAAACTGATTTTCATTCACGAAAACAAAGTTTTTGACTGTTATTTTTCACTTTATAACCTGGCTGAAACTAAGACATAAAAAGCTATCATTGCAATTTGGTGTTTTGTAGTTCTAATTTTCAGTTCTTCAGTTTCTCAGTCTTCATGTCTTAAAGCCGATTCGAGCTTTATTTGGAATACGACGACACATAATCGCTTTGTAGTTTTGTTTACCAGTGAGTTTTACCGTGGTTTGAAACGGAACTCTTCTGAGTTGATTGCCGTGAAACATAAGCTTAATTATACTGTTGAGGATGGCAGCAAGTTGACAACTCTATTAATTTTTTTCATTTTCAGAATCAGAGAGCGAAAGCTGGTTCGATGGCTTTTAGAAGTCGAAATTTTCATGCCATGTATTTAGCAGCTGGAAGTTTCGTGTTTACATGAGATGCAGCCCATCCGTAAAGTCTGTAATTGTTGAAGTCTTCAACCTAAGAACAACCATGTAAAAGAATTAAATAGGCATTTTCTTGAATGAAAGTCATTTATAGGCATGTTTAGTTTCCCGGCACTGAAAACTCCGGCTGTTCGTGACTGCAGTCATCAAAGTCGAAGTTCTTATTAAATCCTGCCCATCTTTTGTTTTGAGTTCTTGTTTTCTCTGATACTAAAAAAAATTATTAAACGGACTAGAATTTTATTTCCTGGTTTTAGTGTTAATGATAATGATGACGTCTTTATTTTGGTTTCTTTCATAAGTATTGTTATTCTTTTCGTAGTTGTCGCCTTCTCCCAAATTAAGTTATGCCAAACCAGTAGCATGCAAGAAAGCCAGTAAAAACAAATTCGTCTTGTCGAGCGCTCGCGACCTGCAAACTTCAAACATCATTTTCACCGTTGGTGCAGACAGATAACCACGTGGTGCAAAAGTTTGACGCTAGAAAAATATTAAACTTTCGAATGAAGTGAAGTTTTTCGTCCCCTTTTTTTGTCTGTTTCTTCCTTTTTGCTTTTAAACTTGGTGCGACGGCAATGTTATGCTTACGCAATCGGTTTATATACTAGACCGGAAATAAAAAGCTGACCGGATGTCAAATTTTGTGCTCATGCGCATTGCGTTTTGCCGCGGTGTTGGCGCTGTGCTGCGCACGCTTCGCGCGCGCGAGCTCCGCTATAATATACTTAAATCCCAAGATTAACTGCTGCCCTCAAATCGCCCCAACCCACTTTTCAGTTAAGACGAAATAATAATTTATACTTAACATCCAGGATTTTCTTATACATGATCCAGTTGATTTATCTTACCAGGACGTATATGACAAGTTCGTCCATCTCCTATATATCCAGGTTTGCAGGTACATGTGTAGGACCCAACGGTATTGTGACATATTGCATTGACATCACAGTCATCAGAGTTACTTGAACACTCGTTTAAGTCTAAAGAGGTCATAAACACAACAGATAAAGAACTTTTAATAATGACCTTAAGATAGAATTTAAAAAGTAGTTAAGCCAGGAAATGTTCAAAACTGCACGGATGAAAGCGTCGTCATTTTTCGTGACAAATTCCAAAAAAAATTGGCGTTCAAATTAAACTAGATCTGAGTTCGATATTCGTCCCATTTTGTTTTTTTCTCTGCTTTTTGACACTAATTACTACGATCAATTTTCACAAATTACGCAGTTTGCTAATGGTTTCGAAGCGTTGAGAATTTTCAGTGTGTTTCTAAATGGCGTTCAGTGCTAAGTTTCCCTTCTTACCATCACAGGTTCGTCCGTTTCCTGTATATCCGGTTTTGCACGTGCAGGTGTATGAGCCCGCGGTATTTTGGCAAACAGCATTGACGTCGCAGTCATTTAAATCAGAAATACATTCATCAAAGTTTAAAGAATATGCGAAATAAACACCAAATTCATAAAGGTAGATAAAAATAAATGTATTTACTATAAGTGAGTGCAAAATCAACCCCCGTAAACAAATTTTATTGATGGGAAGGTATGAACATGAGCAAATCTACTAGCTAATTTAGCATAGACGACAAAAAAATTAACGTCGTACGTCGGACTGAGTGCATTCTAATAATGGCAATATAACCGTGGAGTCCAATTTGGTTTACAAATATTCGACTGATTAATGCATGTATGAAAATCGGACGAGTACTCACGGGGCCAGCGATTTGCCTAATACGAAGTAGGATAATAGACCGATATGGATGACACGAATTGAGAAAAAAAGTGATAATTTCAAGCTTTAATTCATTCAAACACAAGATCCCCCCTTGGAGATTTTTCGCCCAGACGCAACCAGGGCGGATCCAGGATTTTTTTAGGAGGGGGTGCACTCGTCTCTTGCTCTACTTCAACACCAATAAACCACATAGTTTTTTTTTGCAGAATACCAGTTGTATTAGAAAACCGCAGGTAATCTCAGGGGGGAGGAGGGTGCGCAACCCCTGCACCCTCTCCCTAGATCCGCCCCTGCGTAAAAATTAATAACCCATTCAAGAACTTTTATGCACTGTTACCATTCTCGCGCGATTACGAGTACTGATAATAGCCAATCACATCAAAGAACTTTGTTATAGAAGGGACTACGTTGGAAACAACTTTAAGTTAATCTTTTAACATCTTTAACTTATTGGCTGTTATTTCAGTGGCTCCAACTTGCAGTAAGTCAAATGGAAAAGTGTATCTAAGAAACTTATTCCAATGGGAAAACGGCCAATTTATTGCACTCCTTGAACACTGAGTGTTTTCAAGATTATTAATCGAACTGCTCTAAAATGATCACCGCTGTTGTTTTAATTTTGCTATCATATAACACACACACACACACACACACACAAAAACTTGATGTTGTCTTCACAATTTCAACCGGTGAACCAGTCAATCAAATATTTTAAATTTATAAAAGCCATGTTACCAACGCAACATCACTGAATGTGTATGCATGCATACCGGCAGGTTCTATCAACATTCTATCAATATTACCCGTATAGCAAGTGAATTTGTGGCATTTATCGCACGGTACGTCGTTCCAGGTATATCCATGCCTGGAACCTAGAGTGTGCACACAGTCTTCATTTTTCCAGTTATTTGGTTGGTTTCTAGCCCAGAACCTAAATCTGCTTGATTCTCCGTCAGACCAGACAAATAATCCTTCCACGCTCCGATCATTGAGTCCAATCCAGGATTTTTCGCCGTTGAGGCGGTGCTGGATGTAAACATTCTCGTTTTGGTTATGGACCGTCACGAGACTCGAACTCATGGTAGAACAGTTTGATACAGCGGTCAGCCATGTAGTGCACGCCTGACTTGTGATGTAGCAGTAACCGCCAAAGTAGCTCCACCCTGGCTTGCATATATCTGTAGATGAGTTATTTGAGATAATATTTCAGGCAAAATTTGCATGGGTTATGAAAATATCTCCGACAAAAAAACTAAAGTAAACTAGAAATACGTGTCTCGCAATTTATATCAATTTTCCCACTGAAATTCCTCGCTAAAAGCACTTCTTCATGATCTCCGAAACGGGGGGCAAAACAAATCGTTTTTATTCCTCGCTGCGCCATCCAAGCAGGTTCAAAGCGCAGTGCGAATTTTGACAAAGTTATAAAGCTTGGCTATTTTTAAAAGGGCTTTTGGTCCTCGCTTCAGCCAGTGTCGCTTCGCAGAGAAGAACCAAAATCCTCAAGTAGCTCTAACTTAATAATTGCTGGCCGATAATGATTGAAATTAAGGGTCTTAATTTTGGTGCAAAGGACCTTTTATATTCACCTGCGCAAAGCAAAACCTGATTTGCTGACTGTCTTTCAAAGTCAGTTTATTAATTGCCAATCACGCTTTCTTATTTGTTATGTAACTTGAAAGGGACACAGTCTTCTATGGGACCGCGCGGACCTGGACACTAGTTTTGCCAGTTTGAAAAACGTTTACCTCAACCCAAAATCAAATGTACGGAATGCGTCGGATACATCCGCTTCAATCTTGCGTAATGTTTCTATCTCTTACTGAAAACCTCTTGACGAGTAAACTGGTATTCATCTTACAACGTTTTTTTTATCACATTTTATTAAAAACAGTATCCAAAGGGACATGAAAAACGTGTAGGCATGGTGTAGGCGCCGAGCGGGAGAAATCGCCTTCGCTTACCAATAACAAGAGAAACGAATCAAAAACATTGCAGAGCAAATAATCGTTATTTATATTTGGGAAATTGATGGAGAAAGGTTTCATATATTTGGAAAATCGAACTTTTTCGACCCATGCTGGGGGTCAATACAACAGAATTTTTCTCGAAGAATTTACCTTAAAATGGAGCATTTTTATTGTTTAGTTCCCAGAGGAGAGAATTGCTTTTGTTCTTGACCACCAACATGGCCGCCGGACATCACGTGTAAACCATTATTAATGATTTAGACTTTGTGCCATTTCCCACCTCTACTTCTTCTAAAAAGTATCTGTCGATATTTGGCTTTCCCTGGACAAGTCCATTGGTGAATTCTCAATGATACATAAAAATACGAATGCTCTGATACACCTTAGTGTCTATATTACGATTTTGACTTGTAAAGTTCGACTCCACAAAGTTTTTTTTTTTTTTTTACATATTTCAAAGGATGCACTTCTCACTTGCTGTTTTACGTACTAGTCTTGTGATATGCAAATTAGCTAAGAAATGGTATCTTATGTAAATGTGCATCAGTTGACTGTGCCCCTTTAAAGTTAGCAAAGAAATAACTAATACAGGTCAAAATAACAGCTTCTCGATATGTCTTGTATATCTCCCACAGACATATAAGCAGGCACAGTGTAAAAGTAGTTGTCAAATGTTAAAAAATTAATCACCCTCAAATCCGTTGAGTATCTTTCAGAGGGTATGGATGGGGTCAACTGACAACTGACAAATACCCGAAAATTTAACTGATTACTGAAATTTGCCTTGGGTTTTTCTGTCAACCGACCAAGGACCTGATTGTCCCTTATTCTCTACAAATCGTGTTATTAAGGCCTTAAATAGCATTGTTCCACTCTTTTCATCAGAAAATGTGATCTAATGTGCGTTTTAAGGAGTAATCTTAGCAGCAACACGCTTAAGTTTTCTATTTCGTTAATGATTTTACTGTAAAACCCATGTGTGTCATGTACCATCTGTTATAAATGATCTATGATCTCAAATTTACGATTCTCTGAGAACGCGCCAGCATACGATGGCTGCTCAGAATGACGGCGTTACAAAGGCAATTGCAAGTTTTTACTGAGATAATTCAGAGACGGTTTTCTTGGTCTTCTTACGATCTACGTCCCAATGTTATACCTGCCAGCTTTTTCTGAGGTAAATGCGTGAGATTTTCACCTTGTCATGACCGAGATTTCCGGAAACGTCCCAGTGACTTCCGAGGAGTTCCGATAAATTACCGAAGACTTCCGAACGTTGCCGAAAATTAAATGTCCGCAGATGTTTCAGAAGACGTTTGAGCACTTTCGAAGCTATTTAAAAGACGACACTTTTAGCGTGCTTTGATATGATTTCGTTAGAACACAAAAAAGGACACAAAGTCATCATGTGTTAAGAACAGTTTGTCCGGATTTGTGAGTCAGGCGTGAGAAATTGTCCTTGATGGGTGAGATCGATGTCTTTAGTTCACAGGCTTAAGACTCACGCATAATGCGTATACAATATTCTGAAGGTATAATTTTGATTGGCTTAATGGTTGACAATGTTGGACTCTGGCCAGCAAAAGCGTTCGAGTGGAAGAGAGCAACACAAGACTTGAGAAAACGAGGGCCACTTGAAATGCTTGCAATAGCAAAACTGATAAAAATTAAGGTACTGTTGCATCAGTTTTCGAATTTAATGTTTTTTTTACATTATATGTGCCATTTAAGCTAAGTTTCGCATCAAAAATATAGAAATAAGTTTCATGGTTAATCATTAATAACCATTTAACTGACAACTGACAAAAAGCCTAAAATTTAACTGACAGCTGACAAATGGCCGAAATTTTAACTGACAACTGACATTTGTACTCCCCCATCCAGACCCTTCTTAAAGGGAACCTCCACTCTTACTACAGAATAAGTTTAAATCGAATAAAATTATGTTGATGAACAAATTTGTTCGAAATTTGTCCATCTTGAATAATTGTGACGTGTTACGGTTGCTCTGTTGTTCTGACGCAAAGAGCTTTTGTTTAATAACAATAGGGCAACCGTAACACTTCACAATTATTCAAGATGGCGACGCCCGCAAAATTTGAAAACAAAAATAGGCGAATCTAAAAGTTATTTCTTTCGGATACAAACGCTTACTTTAAAAATATTTTAGATTGACTTGACTGTAACAGTTATTTCCTGTGATTTAAAGTTATCTTTTCGTTGAAGTGGAGGTTCCCTTTAAAAACACTCGCGGAGAGCGAGAGTCAATCGCCCGCTGCACGTGGCTGTCTTACTTATAGCATTTCTATAGCATTTTATCTTGTCTTTTTATTTCTATAAGTTACGGCCATGCACTCTGTGCTTTCTTATTAAGTATTATTTTTCAAGATCAAACCTCCTCACCTGATAAGACCATGTATTGTATAGAGAGCGGATCATATTTAGACTCATACAATTCCTTTAGACAAACTCTTGCCCCTGTCGTGTTGATATACTGTAGAATAAAAAATAGACACGCGGTGATTACTTTAAATGAAATTACTCGATAATTAGAATCATAAAAGTAAATTTATCTACCTAAAGCTGGTTTCAGTTCCGTTTCGCAGTTTAGTTTTATATATTGGTCTACTTGAGAAAAGTTTCCCGGAGAGCATCATGTCAAGCTCTGAGATGGGACAAAGTTGTTACTATTCGCAGAGTCTCCATCGTCCAATATCGTATTATATTCTAGTTTTATTTGGCTAAACGGATGAATCACCCTGACCTGGGCTGACACAGAAAGTTAAGATATTTTTCGTCGCTTTTCTAAGGTGACCACTAAGTCTTTCGTCTCAGGAACAGGCTCTTAGAAGTCAAATGAATTAGGTGAGAGCAAACTTGTAGGTGAACTTGAATAAGACGAGTGTAAGAGAAAAGTCCAGAGGCGTTTATCTGCCAATAGGCTGAGTTTTCCGAGTTATTTGATGATATTGCCCTTATGTTAAACGTGAGAAGATTATGCGTGGTTGTGGATAGTCTTCGTTATCAGTGCCGTGAAAGCGTGTGATTGTGTGATTTCCGCTTGGTGTTGACAGGTATGAGCTGGTATGTGATCGCGTGGTTGAACTGCGGTTTCGCCAAAATATTCTGTGCCAGCCATTAATTAATATTGTTTCGTCGGTGTTTAGCTTAGCAGATTGTACCTTGGAAAAGCAACACTCGACTTAGGAAAATTGGATCTAGGTCCAGTTTCAGCAAGATCTAATGGCATTGAACCATAGGCCGGTTTATGTAGATAAGAAGGTGATAATTTGTGCACTATGTTTCATTCAGTTCGTTGTCTATTCCATGCGGAATCCTGTCGTTTATCGGACCGCGAAAAGAAAAAAAAGTAGTGTTTTTCTAACTATTTAAATTGTTATGTAAGCCGTAACCAGGCACTCATTTGCTGCAGTTTACTCAACTTCAAAATTTCTAGACTGAAATGACACCGGTTTGAAACTTCGCGAAGTCAGATTATTGAATATATGTTCTAAAATTTGCGTCATTTCAAATTTGGACTCGTTGGAATGCTTCTAGGGACTATAAAATTACTTTCAGGCGTCAGACAAACGCTTTTAATCGGCCTTTGAATTAGGTTTATCGTCTTAAATTGCCAAGTAGTAGAATGAGTTGATATTTTTGCTAACCCGGTTTTCAAAAATCCAGGTATAAATTATAATTATCATAAAAATTATCCGCGAATCGTTTGAGGCAATTTTTTTTTTTTTTTAAAAAAAAGCTTTTTAACTTTGACAATATTATACGTCGAAGAATGTCAGACCACAACAAGATAACATTTGCCATAAAATATCTTCCCAAGTCACATCTAGGGTGATGACGTCACCAGACATGTGACTTTTTTAGAATTAGGTTTTTTTGTTGCTGTGACAAGATTTCATCATTTAGACTAATTGGGTTAAAAACAAATAGCTTATCTGAGGGTTTTTGTTGCGTGGAGGATCTAAAAATAACCAGTTTACGTGCAGCATTTAAAATTTAAGGGGGTAATGAACATGAGCGAAAAAGTTGGGAGACTAGAGGGCTGTAGAGGGTCGACGTTTCATCACACAGCAGAGAAAATTTGCAGGAAAGCGATGTTCTACCCGATAATTTTTTCCATTACCAAAAGAGAGACATGACGTCATCAGTCACGTGATCAGAGAGTTTTGAATATTTTAGTTTGTTTTAAAGTACATTTTTCGTCATAAATTCGCAAGTTTTTGATTTTTTTCTCTACAAATCTTTACACTGTATTACCCCTGAGTAATTATTATTCCATTTTCATTGCAGAAGCAAACGAAAACTGAGCCAGAAGTTTAAAGGTTGCGTAAACTGACCGATATTGCAAATTAAAATCGAAAGGAGACTTACCCTTTAGACTTTTGAAGAATCCTTTTGCAACTAAACTGCTTGTTTGCCGAAATAAATGTTCAATGTTTGTTAGTAAATGAGAACTTTAAAAACTAAAAGGTTTATTCTGCGGCCATATTGTTTTTCTTCATTCCGGGCAAAGAGGTCATGTTGCAGTTCTTCTAGCCCTAAAAGCCAAATGGCTTGCTACCCTAACCTAAAACAACGGAAATAATGATGAACAATGTTATGTTAATGTTTTCCCAGACCGATGAAAGGACACCTTACGAGCAGGGAGAGTATCGTACGGTCATACGGTTCAATCGGTAGACTCTGAGGGTCTGGGTTCGAATCCCATTAAAGCCAATTTAACGAAATCTTATTATTATTATTTCTTTTTCTTAAATCTCTTTTTTACTATCTTTTTTACCTGTGCGGTGCATTTAGCTACTAACATAATGTAGTAAATTGAAAACAAACTTTACAGTAATATAAAAAATGCTGTATAGTTGTTTGCAGGCTGTTATCAAGTTGTTGTTTTATTTTCAGTAAGAACAATTAGTATTTCTCTTTGAAAATCCATTTTATTAATCGGCTTGTGCCGCGACTTACTAGAAGAATCAGCTGTAATAGTTGATTTTGCTTTCTCTTTGACATGATTCGTGTGTCACTCGACATGGATTTGTTTATTAAAAAGAGCGATCAATTTCAATAAAAGCAAATGTAATCACTTCTCACTATAGCGGACAATCTCGAACCGTGAATTCGTCGTATAATTAGGGATTTAAAAGATCCAACAACGCGACGGCAAAAAAAACGTCGCTTAAAAAGTGAATTATTCCCACCCACTCACTTTGTCAAATGTAGGCGAACCCTCCTGGGGTTGAATTCCTAGGCACCATATCCAAGTACATCCAGAGAAATAAAATTTCGTCGTTGCTTGTTTACGTCCTCCATAAAAAGCGAAATTAGGCATGTTCACGTCGTAGTCGTGCAAAAGAAATGTACAAAAAAGCGTGGTGCGCGCGCAAAGTTGTTGTTTTGCTAATAAAACCTATATTGTTTTATTGACGTTTACGTTACCGTCCGCGTCTTTGGATCTTAAAGTCCCTAATATGTGGCACCGAATAAGACGAGAAAAAGCTAACCCTTTTTGATTTTAAAATTTAAGCTCGAAGCTTTAAATAGTGTAAAATAGTTATAATTTACTTTTACCGGTATCACTTGTAATAATAATAATAATAATGATGATGTTATTATTGTAATCATATGTTGTGAAGTATTTCTTCCAACTAACGGTCAATTCCTTTCTTAGCATCTGAAGATGCTCTATACTGCCTTCGCTTAATAGGCAACCATCAGCAGTAGCATTGTCATGCTGCACAAGGCATGCATGTTCTACCTAACTGATCCTCAGGAAAAGCAAAAAACATCTCGATATTTATTTACAAATTTTTG